>JASDQU010011160.1:116096-140052 GCA_032191745.1 Picea mariana | reverse complement strand
TACTTCTTATCAACCATGAAAAAACAATAATGAGTCATATTTACATCAAACACTATTGGGTCCATTACCCAAACCTTTGTGCTATGGGTCTTTCTTCAAGGGTTGACATCAATGACAACCAACCCTAATCAACAACAACTGCTCGAAGAACAGTTGAGCGAATCAAATCCCTCACCATGGAAGGTAAGAAACTCACTAATCACAGTGCCCAGACCTATGAGAAACCCACAGAAAATCTAGAATTGAAGGCACTGGAGTCGCAGCTCCAAGAGGCGAAGTATCAAGCAGAAACAATACAGGCGCAGTTGAAGCCCCTGCCAGCTGTGGAAAGAATGAAGTGATCCCAGTAGTAGCGCACTGCCCAACAGCAGGTCCATACTATCCAAAGAAAAGTCATGGAAGTGACTCAGAGGCTCCAACCTGTACAGGATAAGGCTTACCAACTGTTCACAGAGATCGAAGGTCGAGGAGAGAAACTAAAGCAATTCATCACTACAGCTGAACAATGCCTATAAGGACCTGTCAACTAAGAAGTCATACAATATTTCATTGAACATGAGGTCGTGTCACAACAACAAGTTGAAGCATCTCGATCCAAGATCGAGGATTTTGAAGCAGAACTAGTCAGGTCAGAGTGACTCAGGACGAGTCAAAGGTGAGTGTTGGGGGCATGTTGGCCCTTGACCAAGTTTTGAGGATCCTTGGTCATGTTTGACCTAATTTTGGGACTTCGACAGGCTGTCGAAGGCGGAGCGCAAGACTAAGAGGAGATCACAGGATCTCAGCCCCTTTTAGGGCCCCTTTTGGGACTCGAGATTATGTAATGGGTATGGGATGTTGGCCCATGGGTTTACCCATGCTTAGGCTTATTTTGTATGTATAAATAGATAGCTAGGTGATGTAAGAAGGAGCCAGTATGCTAAGTGCTAAAAGGAATGGCTAAGTGATAGAGTTGGATTTGTGTGATAAAGAGTTGTAAGTGCGTTGTGCATATTCTGTGAGGCTTTCAAGGTTAGTGCAAGTCATTGTAAGAGACTGTGGAAGGTTGTGTGCTTAGATATACTCGGGGAAGGAGGATATAGCAATCTACGTAGATCTCCTATCCATTGCGGAGTAGGGTTTTTTGGCTATGTGCATGTCACTGATTGAAGAAGCTAATAGAGAAGACAAAGAGTTGGTGGACATAGCCCCAGGGTGGGGATGAACCATGTACATGTTGTGTTTCTCTTCTTTGTGCAATGTGTTGATGTGTTTATATACTAACATGATTAGTGATTTAATATAGATGAATGATCTATTGATTCTTAGTGCTTAATATTATGGATAGATGTTATATCTGACTGAAATACATGTGCTTGGTGCTTGAATATTCTCAGATCTGATCTGTTTCATTGCGCTGAGTGTTGTTAGATGCTAGATCTGAATGAATACTGTGATGCTCTGTAATTAGGGTTTACTGCATTGTAACTAAGATTGGATATAGATGAATGTTAACTATTGAGTGCTCTGTTAAGTGTTAGAATCATAGATCTGTGTCCCAGCTAAGGTTGCAGACATCTGAGTCCTACAACCACCCCTGCCTCTACCTCGGGTGAGACTTCATCTGCTTTGCAGGTGTTTCCAAAAGGGATGGTATTTAGGTTTTTGTTGGTGCGTTGTTGTAGGATTGAACCATGGTTATGCCCCTGTGCCAACAACACCCTATAATTTGTGTGCTTAATTTTCTCTCAGATTGATGCTCATGATGATTGAAAATAGGTAAGGGAATTCCATGCCTTAGACAAAAATCCTTTCAAAGGTAAAATATTTTCATAAGGGAGTTTTATTATTCAACACTTGTGGGCTTTGAAAGACTTATCCAAGGTTGTTGTTATGCCAAAATAAAAAAAATGTATAGAAATGAATATAAAATATTTATTTTAAACTATTTTGTAGTTTTGAACATATTCATTTCTTTTAGTCGTTGGCAATAAAAAATTGTTGGGCTTCTCAACCTGATTTATTTCAAGTCCACCAAGTTCCCAATTGAAATCAACATAGCATACAATAGAGCTCGATACCAAGTGCCAATAAGAGATCCCACAAGGGACGTAATAGGTACACTACACGTCGAATAACCAATGGAATGTTGGTGTATATCAAAATCATAAAGGTTGTCCACACCAGAAACGTGGGATATATCACATTGAAGGAAAATGTAAAATTCCAATCCATATCGTGCCAGCATAAACTCAAGTCTGCAAGTGTCAAAGAGGATAAATTTCACACTCAAGCATTGACATCATCGAGTGCCAAGCCACGAGGAGGAGAGCTCAACATTAGAGACGCCAAACAAAGCTCGAAACCCACCAACGATCGACAAAAAATCATCGAATGCATAATTATGTTTATAGTATATTTGTAGGTGTCTAAGGGAGTTTCAATATCACTAGTGAAGGGATAAATGATCGAGAGCATCATCAAACAATAGTGAAGTGTCGATAAGACACCTATAAAATCCAAATGTTAATTGTTAGACAGAGTTAAGCTGGAAGTAAAGAGCCATGAGGAAGTTACACCATGAAGGGACTTAGACTCTTATACATGAAGATGTCTTTTGTTGTATGACCTACATTCTACTAAGAAAAGTGGCGAAGCTGTCAAAACAATGTTGAGTTTATTCAGAGCATCCAGAGGGTTTATTGATGGAAGTGTGGTTGGTATTGTTCAAATAATGGCGGAAATCTCAGTAAATTTTGTATTTGTGTCGAGAAAGAAGAGGTGGCTTTGTCATCCCATCTTCCACAACATTCTGGTTCTTTCTATTATTATGAGAAGTTGCACACACATGCCATCCAATGTGAAGTTGTTGATTTCAAAGAGATATTTTTGTTTTTGGATGTTAAAATTGAAGCATTTCTTCTCAAAATTGGTTAAGTACATCACATCTGGTCTGGTGGTATGTATGGCTTGGGAAAGTCAGGGTTTTATAGTTGATGCTTGTAAGCTCATTGGTGCTACAAATCCTCTACAAGTTGAACCTAATACTATTCAAGACGACCTTGAAATTCGTGTTGGAAGGAAAATTTGGTGTGGAAGATATAGAACTGGTTTATGGTATTATAGTGGATAAATATATGAGTCATCCACAGATGCTCATTCACTTCTCCTTTAAGCACGCATCATAAGGAAATGTTATAATATGAACATGAAGTCTACAAGATTATGTGATCACTTGATATTGGATGGTTTGCATTGAAGTTGGCTTATTTCTTGTTATAAAGGAATTTGATTATATTCTTAATGGAAAGTTTTGGAAAAGGGACCTGTACCAAAAGAAAAGAAAAAATGTTCATATTGTAGCAGTTGTTATCATGAAGTTTGGAAGGAAGTAGAGACACTCCCATATCTGGATGGTGTTTCTCTTTGAAAACAAGGTAATAATTCCATTGGTGTCACAAAAGGAACCAAATGATGATAAAGAAGTTCGAAGGGAGTTTTACAAAGTCCTGATATTGCAGTTTCAATCAAGCCTTCAGCCCCTGTAACAAGGTTTTCAGCCAGAAAAAGAGTGAAGATGTGCAAGGCCATCCTGCAACAATTGAAATACCCCATGCATCACCTGGAGAAGGTGAGAAAACTATGAAATGAATAATAAAACGGTTAAGGGAGGCCCGAGACTTGATTATCCAGCTCAGAGAGGAGAACAGGTTAATGGAATAAAGGTTACAGAGGCATTTTCAAGAATGTGGGCCAGCCATCACTAATGCTTATGAAGCACTCTCAACTGCCCAATCTAAATTGAAGAAGAATGCATGTCTAACTAAGAAAATCCATAATTTAAAGAGGCAGAACCTGTCATTAAGAAAAGCAAACAGGGATTTAAGATTACAAGTGAAAGTGGATGGAGAAGGTAAGTATAGACTAAACCTCCTTGCTGAAATTGCAGAGATATGAAGACTTACTATTTTGTCTTTTTGGGTAGGAGATCATCTCAAATTTTTTTTTATATCATAGAAGTTGTGGAAAGCATGCATATGAAGTTGGAAAAGGGTTTTTCACAAAGGTGATAGAAAAAAACATTTTCTGGGCACAAATTTTGTTTTGACTGATAAATAGACATATACAACACTTGCGTAGCGAGCCTTCACTATGTAAGTGCTATAGACTCATATGATTAAGAAAGACATCATAATGTCAATGGAATATAAGTTTGGAGGTAAATGCAGGTCCTTAGTCATTTGTTTCCACCTATATCTACACGAGTTACAAAAAAATGGAGTTTTCTACACAAAGTTGTTACGCAAATGTTGTAGGTAGCACTTGTGCAAAAGTAGCCCAAATTTTCTATGTAAAGGTGGCAGAGTTCTCCAGCAATGCATAGGATGACTCGAGATGCTTTCCAAATGTACTTGGTGTCTCATCACAACAACATGGTCAAATTTTTCTCAAGATATATGATTGTAAAAGATACTTTATCTTACATTAAAATGGTCAAAACCAGATCTTTTATTTTTAGTAAATCATGTTGGAGTTGTTCTCCTTGAAAGTAACTAGATCCATAATTATAGGAAATAGTAGTTTGACTCCTAACAACCTAGTGTGGAAATATGCTCTTATATGTTTTCATCATTTTCATGTAAAGAGGGGGAGAGTTGGAAGAAAGTATAGTCATTTTGATCCTTATTGTAATATTCTTTGAATCTGAAAGAAATGCAAATGCAGAAGTCTTGAACTTTTTATGAAAAATATTCTAATGGTGGTGGTATGAAGTTTCTACTCTTATATTTGTATGTAATTCTTGTGTCCTTACTTTCATATTCATTTTCTTCTATTTAAATTGGATAATTAAAGGGCCTAGAATTCATAGAATGGTGCTTTAGACTCAAGTGATTTAAACTTTGTTTCTCTTCTTAACTAGGTCAGAATTCATCTTTCATGGTGCTCTAATTCTGTTATATGTTTATTTTCTCTTCCACCCTACAAAACCAAAATCAAAATTGAAATTTCATCACCTAATTTAGCCTTTGTTCCTATGGAAAGTTCTACCTACCAGTCATTGTTTTCATTCATTTTCAGGGGTTGAATCCATATCCCAAAATATCCCTTTCCTCCTTGCCAACAAAAATCTATAAAAATCCCTTCAAAACATTAAAATCTATCCATTGACCTACCAAAAAAATCTATCTATTAGAGACTAAGTGACAAGAGAGAGCCCTCTTTGAACTTAGTAGGCTAGTATCCATTTCTAAAGTGGTATGTGCTTGCCTTTGTAGATTGTTTCTTCAGCCCAACAATTTACTCAGTGTCAACATTTTGGCATCATTGTCGGGGAACGAAGGTGAAATATTCCCTGGGATAAACTACAAAGTTCAAATCTGATTATTGATGGTGAACAATAGTCAGACACAGAAAGGTTGTACATCATTCACTTGGCAACTCCAGCCTTTAAGAATCTAGAAATTTAAAGTTTCACTGGTGACTCCACTCTCATTGCAGAATTCAGATTTCAAAGCATCATTGGTGACTTCATTGTCCGAAGACAAGTTCAATATCTGCAAGGTATGCTCCCATGAATCGCTCTCACATTCCCAGTTTTCCATATCGCATGCCTTGTGTAGATTGGCAAACTTATTTTCCAAAATTCAGAGATTAGAATAGGGATGATGTTGTTCTGCATTTAATAAAGTTTCATTTTCCTATACACAAGCTTGAGATTAAGTTTCATGAGGATTGTTTGATGAAAATGTTTACGGATACCCTAGAAGGGAAAGCAATATCATGGTACAAAGGGTTAAAACCAGCTATCTTATACTCTCTTAAATATTTTCACGCAACATTCTTTGAGTATTATGGAGAATCTAATCCTTCCTTCTTAGTGTTTGAAGATTGTTGTAAATTTTGTGAACATTTCATTAAGTACCTTGAAAATGTTTTGGTGATGAAGAGTGTATGAATGATGAAAGCATAGAATCCCTTTATGAATATTCATCCCAACAACAAATAGTAGTTCCTCCTTTGGCTAAAGATGAAAATGATCAAGAAATTGTTGCTAAAATCCATTTTCCTTCTCCTGAACTTTATGAAGATATTCAGCGCGATTTCCAGCAGGACAAAGTTCTTTAAAGTTATATTTCTTCCCCTGATAATGATGTGGTTGTTCAAATTTTAAGTGTCTTAGACAGGGATGAGGGTTCTGAAATTTCATGTATGGAGACTTCAAGCAATAAACCAACAAATGACATAGAGTTTCAAGAAAGCAACAAAAGAGTGTATGCCACTTTTCAATCAGAAATACAGGAAAATAATGAAGAGGCAGTTATTGTATTTGATTCCTTTGAAAATCATGGTTTTGAAAATGTATCCATGGGAACTCTAGACTATGAAATAGTTCATGTCGATATATTTTCACATTTGCAAGAATATCAGGTGGTAGGAAATGTTTCCTTTCAATATTCTTTGGAAAATCAAAATGATCGCCTTCAGACAAAGTTACCACAACTTGATGAGACCAAATCAGAATTATTCGATGAACAAGAGGATAGTCTCGATGAACATAATACAACTATCATATTTGAAAATGTTAAATAATGTTTGGATATTTTTATAGACAGACCTATTGTTTCCATTTTCTTTGAGGATGATCTTAAGCATAACAAAATAGAACAAGAAACGGTCTTAGATGAAGATTGTCCTTTTCATTTGGATTATCAAGACATGGTGATTTTTCATGTTTTCCAAGATCCTGTGGAAATTCTGTTGTGGTCATAAGAGAAGGAAGATTTTGTGTTTTTTACAGATTATGGATTCCATTTTAGTTATGAGTTGTCATTTTTTTACATTTTTCTGTCTGCTTAAGGAAGATGTGAGCAGAATTCAAGAGACTAGTCATCTCATTTCATGGTTACATTGGAATTTTTCTATCACTTGATTGAGAAGATGTTTCAACAGCTTAGTATAGGTGGAAGTTTGAACAATCTCAAAGTTTGAGCATTTTTTCAGTTTTATTTCAACAACGTGCATTCAGTTTAGCAGTTGGTTTTCATTTTTTCAAGCAGTTTGTCTCAGTCGGTATTCAATTTTCATCTTGCAGCTTCAGTATGAGTTTGCAGTGTGATTATTTTCAGATCAAGTTTTGGAATTGGGAACAACCCAATGGATCAGTCACAGATCAACGATGTTCTTTTTCACCTCGCAGGGAGGACACCATCCCCATTGGAGCCGATGTTGGCACCCTATAATTTGTGTGCTTAATTTTCTCTCAGATTGATGCTGCTTATGATGATTGGAAAATGATGCTTATGATGATTGGAAAGAGATAAGGACATTCCATGTCTTAAAAAAAAATCCTTTTGTTCCCAAAGGTAAAATATTTTCTTAAGGGAGTTTTATTATTCAACACTTGTGGGTTTTGAAAGCCTTATCCAAGGTTGTTGTTATGACAAAATAAAAAAATTGTATAGAAATGAATATAAAATATTACTTTTAAAGTATTTTATAGTTTTGAACATATTCATTTCTTTTAGTCATTGGAAATAAAAAATTGTTGGTCTTCTCAACCTGATTTATTTCAAGTACACCAAGTTCCCAATTGAAAATAACCATATCATACAACATAGCTTGAGACCAAGCGCCAAGAAGAGATCCCAGAAGGGACGTAACAGGTGTGCACTATGCGTCAAATATCTAATGGAATGTTGGTGTATATGAAAATCATAAAGGTTGTTCGCACCAGAAATGTGGGATATATCACATTGAAGGAAAATGTAAAATGCCAAGCCATAACATGCCAGCATAAACTCAAGTCTGCAGGTGTCAAAGAGGAGAAAGTTTGCACTCAAGCATTGATAGCATCGAGCGCCAAGCAACGAGGAAGAGAGCTCAACACTAGATATGCCAAGAAGATCTCGAAACCCACCAACAATCGACAACAAATCACCAAATGCATACTTATGTTTATAGTATATTTGCAGGTGTCTGGCGGAGTTTCATTATCAAGGATGATTTTAGGGGCTAAATTTCTCTCATGGGCTAATTTTCCATTGTTTTTCCAAAAACGAGATTCGCTATTTTAAAAATGATTCGCCCAAATTCTATAGGATAAAATTATTTTACCTTAAAAATCGCCAAAATTTTATAAAAACTATATAAATCCTTAGAAATTTGAATATTTTTTAAAAAATATAGCCAATCATTTATAGTTGGCATATGAAGGATTAGTAAGATTCGCCAAGGTTTCTACAGTTTAAAACAAATTTCCATCCTTAAAATCATCCCTGTTCATTATCACCAGTGAAGGGATAAATTCTTGAGAGAATCATCAAACAACAGTGAAGTGTCGATAAGACACCTTCAAAAGTAGAATGTTAAGTTGGAAGTAAAGAGCCACGAGGAAGTTACACCATGAAGGGACTTAGACTCTGATACATGCAGATGTCTTTTGCTGCATGACCTACATTCTATCGATCAAAGTGGTGAAGCTGTCAAAACAATGTTGAGTTTATTCAGAGAATCTCGAGGGTTTATTGATGGAAGTGTGGTTGGTATTGTTCAAATAACGGTGGAAATATCAGGAATTTTGGTATTTGTGCCAAGAAAGAAGAGTTTTCTTTTTCATCCCATCTTCCTCATCATTCTGGTCTTTCTGTTATTATGAGAAGTTGCACACATGCACCATCCAATGTGGAGTTGTTGATTTGAAAGAGAGATTTTTGTTTTTGGATGTAACAATTGAAGCCTTTCTTCTCAAAATTGGTTAAGTACATCACATCTGGTCTAGTGGTATGTATGGCTTGGGAAATTTGGGGTATTATAGTTGATTCTCATAAGCTCATTGGTGTTACAAATCCTCTACAAGTTGAACCTAGTAATATTCGAGACGACCTTGCAATTCAAGTTGGAAGGAAAATTTGGTGTGGAAGATACATAATTGGTTTATGGTATTATAGTGGATAAATACATGATTCATCCACATATGCTCATTCACTTCTCCTTCAAGCACGCATCATCAGGCAATGTTATAATATGAACATGAAGTCTACAAGATTATGTGATTTCTTGATATTGGATGGTTTGCATTGGATCTCGAGCATTTCATGTTATAAAGGAATTTGATTATATTGTTAATGGAGAGTTTTGGGAAAGGGACCTATACCAAAAGAAAAGAAAAAATGCTCATATTGTAGCAGTTGTTATCATGAAGTTTTGCAAGCAGTAGAGACACTCCCAAATCTAGATGATGTTTCTCTTTGACAGCATGGTGATAAGTCCATTGGTGTCACCAAAAGGAACCAAATGATGATAAAATGGTTCGAAGGGATTTTTACAAAGCTGTGAGATTGCATTTTCAATCAATCCTTCAACTCATGTAACAAGGTTTTCAGCCAGAAAAAGAGTGCAGATGTGCAGGGCCAGCCTGCAGCAATTGAAAGATCCCATGCATCACCTGGGGAAGGTGAGAAAACCGTCAAATGGCTAAAAAAAAAGTTAAGGGAGGCTCAAGAGTTGATTATCTAGCTCAGAGAGGAGAACGGGTTAATGGAACAGAGGATACAGAGGAATTTTCAAGAATGTGGGCCAACCATCAATAATGCTTGTGAATCACTCTCAATTGCCCAATATAAATTGAAGAAGAATGCATGATTATCTAAGAAAACCCAGAATTTAAAGAGGAAGAATTTGTCATTGAGAAAAGAAAACAGGGCTTTAAGATTACAAGTGAAAGTGGATGGAGAAGGTAAGGATAGACTGAATCTCCTTGCTAAAATTGCAGAGATATGAGTGAGGAAGCCTTACTATTTTGTCTTTTTGGGTATGAGATCATATCAAAGTTTTGTTTATATCATAGAAGTTGTGGGAAACATGCATTTGATGTTGGAAAAGGGTTTTTCACAAAGGCGACAACATAAAACATTTTTTGGGAACAGTTTGTTTTTTTAATGATAAACAGTCATATACAACACTTGTGTAGAGAGCCTTTGCTACACAAGTGTTGTAGACTCATATGATTAAGAACGGAAAAATAAGGTGAATGACATATCAGTTTGGATTTAAATACAGATCCCCAATCATTTGTTGCCACCTGGATCTACACGAGTTACAACAAAATGGAGTTTCTACGCAAATGTTGTAGTTAGCACTTGCGCAACATTACCCCAAATTTGTTACGTAAAGGTCGCAGAGTTGTCCAGCACTACATAGGATGACTCGAGATGCTTTTCAGATGTACTTGGTGACTCATTACAACAACATGGTCGAATGTTTCTCAGAATATATGATTTTAAAAGATACTTTATGGTATATTAAGATGGTCAAAATCAAATCTTCTATTTTTAGCAAATCATGTAGGAGTTGTTCTCCTTTAAAGTAACCAGATCCATAATTCTAGGAAATAGTAGTTTGACTCCTAGCAGCCCAGTGTGGAAATAGGGTCTTATATATTTTAATCATTTTCATGTAAAGAGGGGGCAAGTTGGCAGAAAATATAGTCATTTTGATCCTTATTGTAATATTCTCTGAATCTGAAAGAAATACAAATGCAAAAGTCCTGAACTTTTTATGAAAAAGATTCTAATGGTGGTGGTCTGAAGTTTGTACTCTTATCTTTGTATGTACTTCTTGTGTCCTTACTTTCATCTTCATTTTCTTCTGTTTAAATTGGATAATTAAAGGGTCTAGAATTCATCTAATGGTGCTTTAGACTCAAGTGATTTAAACTTTGTTTCTCTTCTTAACTAGGTCAGAATTCATCTTTCATGGTGCTCTGATTATTTTATATGTTTCTTTTCCTCTTCCACCCTACACAACCAAACTCAAAACTGAAATTTCATCACCTAATTTATCCTTTGTTCCTCTGGAAATTTCTACCTACCAGTCATTGTTTTGATTCATTTTCAAGGATTAAATCAATAGCCCAAAAGATCCATCTCCTCCTTTCCAACAAAAATCTATAAAAATCCCTTCAAAACATTAAAACCTAGCCATTGACATAAAAATAAAATCTATCTATTAGAGACTAAGTGACAAGAGAGAGCCCTCTCTGAACTGAGAAGGCTAGTATCCAGTTCTAAATTGGTTCGTGATTTCCTTTGTAGATTGTTTCTTCAACCCAACAATTTACTCAGTGTTGTACCCAAGGAGAAAAGGACCAATATAGACCCTTCAGGTAGAAAGGGTACATTTTTGGGGTACAGTGAGTCTTCGAAGGCATACCAGATCTACATCCCTGGTCAGAGATTGAGGTTAGTAGAGATGTTTCCATTGAGGAGGAGGTTGCCTTTAGTAGATCTAGAGGATATCACATGGAGATTGATAGTGAGAGATAGGAAGAGATGGTGCCTTCTCCCCCTCACCCTCTAGTAGTTCAGAGGGAGACAATTGAGCCTATTGATCCAATTGATCATGTTGATAATGTATCTCCAGTTGATGTTCCTAGAGATATTGTAGTAGGTTAGAAGAGACATGTATGGGCTCATCGGACTCTGTAGGAGGCAGAAGGACATGCAAATCCTCATGGAGCCCTTCGAGAGAGAAAGAGACCTCAGAGATATTTGCTCTATGCTACAACTATGAGACACATAATTGATTCTGAGCCTTCTATTGAGATGAATTCTCGCTTTTGATATTTCCACCCCTTTCTATTTTCCCACTTCTTTTTTCCATTTATTTTCCCTCTTCTATACTTACCCTCACTCCCCTTTTTCTTTCTGCCCATCTCTTTTTCCTTTTGAGTTACCATACTTAGTTGCATTTCAAAAATCGGCGAGTTCGCAGGTTGGTGGACTCGCAGGTCTTCACCTCCATCCATGTTCCTATGTCAGAATTTCCACTGATTTCCTTGTTATAATATACTTAACCATTGTTTGCAACCATGGGTTCACGAGTTCAAGCTTTCATCTTCCAAGTTCTGCAATCTCCACTTTGCACTTGAAGACCCTTGATCTACATTATGACCATCGTACTTATCATGGGTATTGAGCCCCTAAGTATCTCATTTCTCTTGTATCCAAGTTCGACCGACTGTTGTGCAACATTTAGCCTATTTATTGATCCTTCACAACCACGGATTCATGGGTTCGCGGGTTGGAGGGTTCACAAAAGATCCCAAATTAAAAATTTCTCTCATCTGTCCCCGCCATCTTCGTGCTTTCCCAATATAAATTTAGTATGGTTTAATGCTAATAAATGATCATGCAGGCTTCGTAAATATCATCATTAATAAGCGAAAGGATCGGGGATATTTTTCATTAAATTTCTTTCAAGAACAATTTTCCAAGGGTTATATTATTGTTATCTCTCCGAAAGGATTCATTGCAAATTGTTATCCAGTTGAAAGAAAATTCTTGTCAACCTATGGCAGCAGCAGCTCAACAACAATTTTGCGGTGATACTATGAATAATTTTGGGTGTGAAGACCAGAATTTTTAGTGGTCCAGAGCATATTTGTATTACTCATCTCCTCCCACACAGAAATAAGTAATCTGAACATCCGGAATTTATCACATAGGGTGTTTCCTTAAGGTATTCAACTACAAAGAACCGGTTGCATGGTGCATTGAGAAGTACATACTGATTCAGTGGATTATAAAACTTCAAGACCATTCCCCCATCTCTCCTTCATCTCAACTGTTTTGTAAGATGTTGAATCTCCCTGAGCCAACACTTACCTTCAAAGGAGAGGATTGTAGGGATTTCCTAAAAAAACATGACAATGGCTTGGACCTCTTGCCTGAGTTCTTGGAGAATCTCGTGGCCATCCCAGAAGACATTACCAAGATTTAAGTCAACTCTTTTAAAAACCCCTTTTGGTAAATTTCATGGTTATTTACAAGGCTGACAGGCCAAGAAAGCACTGCAACCATTTCCCGCATGATTCTTTATATTTTATTTTTTACAGTTAAAGAGAAAGCTATCTTCAATTGGGGAAAACTGATTTCCATTGAAATATCCTCCCAATTGTCACATTACAAAAGGGACAAGAAATTATTTATGGATTCTTATTTGGTGTTTGTGATAGAATATTGTTGTCAATATCCAAAATTGACTATTTGTTAGAGGGTGAAGTGTGAACTTGATCCAGTTACCTTCTGGTATCAATAATTATGGAGACACAAGACTTCTTTGCATTTTTACGAAGTTCATAATGATTTCATTTCAGTTTTCAAAGGACTGTTCTTTGGTAAAAATACCCCCAAGATATCTGACCAGAATAATAAATTCTTGGAGAAAAAGGGAACGTTAGAGAAGATGGAAAATCAAAGTGTTATCAGGATCTTCTGTTCCAAGGAAAATCCCTCTTTTCTTCCATACCATGTATCGGATAAATTTTTTATTATGAAAGCGGCGAGGCAATACAATTCATGGTTTCACTTTTCCCATGAGAAGCGAAAAAAGTAATTCATTCCCTTGCCTTGGAAAATTGGATACTTTATATTCAAGAATATAAACAAATTGATGAATTTGTGAATCACTTCCACAATGCAAATCTGAAGTATGTTGAAAATATAAAAGTGTTTGACCCTAACAAAATATTTGTGGAGCATATGTTGTTAGTAGGATTCAACGATTCATTCATTCATACTATTTTGAGTGAAGAAGAAGACAAAAACTTAGGCGCTCCTACACACAATACTGGCAACTTGGAAACAATACTTAGTACTAACGAGTTTTACAAGAAAAAGGGAAAGGGTCCTAGTGAGAAGAGTGCCCAGTCTCCAGTTGTTACTCCTAAAACCACCACATCTCGGAGCAATGCTCCAAAGGCATACCCAACTAGGAAAGTTACCAACAGTAGTTCAAGAGACGGAGGAGAAAATAATCCCCCTTCTAGTAAAATCGAGAGCTCACACAAGCTCCCCCGGAGAAAGAAGAGGAAGAATTTTGTGCAAGAGGAAGAAGACCATGACATCAACAACTTCTCTCTTGAATACATGGAGCTCGAGGCGGATATCAAGAATATGTTTCCCACCATTGATCATCCGGGAAATATGGTCAACCAAAATTCATCATGAGAGATCGTTGAGAACAAGACCTTCAGTGAATAAGAGTCATTTGCTTTCCAAAGTCTTGTCTTTGACAGAGATTCTAAGAAATTAATTATTGAAAAAAGTGATATGAAAAATAAGAAAAGAAAATCTCGTTCAGAGGTTGACGTAAGAGATATGCGGCCATCACAGATTTCTAAAATTCACAAAGCAACTGGGGATGCTCTCGATGACTCCATTGGTGATCTAGAAGCAGAAAACACAAAGTTGAAAGAAAGGATCAGGGAGCTGGAAGACGCCTTAATGCCTCTTCCACTTCTTTCCAATCCTTTTTCAATAGTCAGACCCACCACACCCGCTGTTAAATTGAAGGGATCTTCAATCCTACTCACATCAGCCAGGATCTATGTAGAAAGAAATATCAAGAAAATAATGGAGTTCATCATAGAGGCATGGGAGGTTTTGAAAAACATTGTTACTTTTGGCTCGAGGGTGCATGCCTTCCATGAATATTTGCAATTTGATATGAAGAATGAAGAAGGTTTTTACGATGTTGTATTACCCTTTGGAAACAAAGTCTCTAACATGACGGAACTAAGAATAAGAGAGGAGGATCTTCCCTCCCCAAATCGGATAAAAAAACTTAATGTGTGTTGGAAGGAAAAAATTAAAAATTTGAATAATATTGTTCAAGCATGTACTGAAGCTATACTGAAAAGGGAAGAAATCTTCAAGAGGCTCACGAAGATAGACCTAGCAAGAGAGACTAACAAAGTACAATACCCCAAATTAATTCTCAACTCAATGTTCCTAACAAAGCAACAATTTGAGAAACAAGTTGATATTTTTAAAGGGTTATCAGTTGAAAAGTTCTATGGTATACTCGAATATAATGAAGATGACATAAACAACTAGCTAGTTGACTATTTCGTAAAGAATCAAGACATTGAGGAAGAAGTACATGGTATTTCTCTTAACTTGAGAGACTTGGAAAGAGAGTTATTCAACATCAAAATCCAGCATGAGATAAACATGGCACCAATGAAAAATTATATCGAAGAATGGTTCAAGAAATCAATCGACAAATTGACCAACGAAGGGAAAGAAGCAGTTGAGATGGTTCCTGTAAAAGTTAATAAAGACAATAAAAGGACAGCAACAAGCAAGTGAAGACATGGGAGACCATCGTATTAAGTCTATGTTGATCACTTATTTATTTCTTTATCAGTTCCTTCATCCATTTACTCTGCTTCTTTGACTAGAAAGGTTTAACCAAAGTCTAATAACTTATCTTTTCTTATTTCTAAGTCTTTTTGTTCTTTTACCGCCCACCATCCTCCTTCTACAAGATTAATTCTTTTATATATTTTCTTTATGGTCCACGGGATCCCCAATCCCAGTCCTAGTGACAAACGCATTTTAAATTTCAAAGAATATGTAACAGATTATATTTTTTTAGAAATTTCAAGAGAACTATTTTGGGATTAGTTTTGATTGTTCTTTGTAACTATGAGTTTTGAGTATATAGTATTTGAGATTGATCTATCATTATATTTATTTGAGTTTCCCATGTGTCCACTATGTTAAAGTTCTCTTATGCATGTGGGTCATCTTCTTTTTTATTTTATGTGATCATAAATATTTAGTTTAACTATGATGGATGAGAGGAAATTTTTCTTATCTTCTTTAAATGTGTGAAGTGCGCGGTTTTTGGTCATTTCTCATGAACTTTATTTGAAAATAAAAGAAAACATTTTCCTTTTATTTTTTCTTGCAATCTTTATATTTTTTTATTACTAGGACAAAATTCTGCAAAGTCTCAAATTTTGAAGACCTAGAGTCCCAAGAAAATCTTATAGTAAAGAGGAGTACCACCTCTATAAAAACGTAGGGGGATTTACATCCTCGTGAGGTTGTCGTTTCGGTCCTAATGGATTCAAGCATCAACACATTCTTGTTATGAGGAGGCATCTAGTCAGCCAGTATGGAGAGATGCCATGATGGAGGAGTATCAATCCATCATGAAGAATGATGTGTGGGATATTGTTCCGAGACCTGAGGGGAAGTCTATAGTGACTTCCAAGTGGATATATAAGATAAAACACACAGCTGATGGGAGCATCGATAAGAACAAAGTGAGATTTGTTTCTAGAGGATTCTCTCAGGTGGAGGGAATAGATTGTGAGGAGACATTTGCTCTTGTTGCTCGATACACTTCTATCCAGACGATTATTTCCCTTGCAGCATCAATGGGTTGGAGACTACATCAGATAAATTTGAAGATAGCCTTTCTCAATGGAGAGATTGAGGAAGCGGTATACATCAAGAAACCAAATGGTTTCATGATACATGAGAAGGAGTCTCATGTGTGCAGGTTGAAGAAAGCCCTGTATGGACTCAAGCAGGAACCTCAAGCTTGGTATGCGAGGACTAATGTACACCTGATGAGTTTGGGCTTCAGCAAAAGTGTTGTTGATCCCAAACTATAATACAAGACTGTTAATGGTGAGTCCCTGATTTTGGTCCTCTACGTTGATGATTTATTCCTCACTGGTATAGAAATCCTTATTGTTGAATGTAGGTATGCATTGGCCTCTGAGTTTGAGATGAAGGACCTTGGTATGATTCACTACTTCTTGGGACTAGAGGTGTGGTAGAGAACAGGTGAGATATTCATGAGTTACGGGAAGTACACAGTTGATATATTGAAGATGTTTGGGATGTTTAACTGTAAGACCATGGCTACACCAATGGTGATGAATATGAAGAAACTAACTGTGTCTTCTTTCAATTCTAATGATATTGATCTGACCCTATACAAACCGTTAATTCGATCATTTATGTATCTAGTTAGCACCAAACTAGATATTTTCTATGCAATGAGTGCACTTAGCCAGTTTATGAGTCAGTCGAGACACACACGGGATTGTTGTGAATCATGTGTTGAGATACCTATGATGAACAATTGGACATGGTATGAGATATAATTCTAGTATTGACATGATATTGCAGGGATATATTGACTATGATTGGACAAGGAATGCAGTGGATAGGAAGAGCACCTCCAGGTGTTTCTTCACTTTGGGATATGCCATAGCTTCCTAGTGTATCAAGAAACAAAATTATGTGGATTTGAGCATTGTAGAAGAAAAGTACATTACATTGACTATGTCTTCGCAATATCCTTGAAGAACATGTGTTGGATTCCCTCATTATTCATTGTGATAACCAGAGTTGTGTGAAGCTCTCAGAGAATCTAGTGTTTCATGACAAATTGGAACACATTGAGATCAAGTACCATTACATATGAGACATGGTGCAGAGGAAGGAAGTATTGGTGTAGTACCTTCCTATATATGAGCAGGTTGTTGATGTTCATACCAAACCCCTCACCAGGATGAATTTCGAGTACTTATGTGATAGCCTTGGTGTGGCAGAGAATGCCTCCCTCACTGAGAGGGAGTTTTGATGCTTGCATCTTCCTGAAACATTCTCTAGATCGTACTCCCCTATGACTGAGTTGAGTTGATCTGTGAGGAAACTTATCCAAGAGGGATAAGTGGGTTTGGGATTATATCCCAATGTCTCTTGTGGAGAGCACATGAGAACATGTCCCTTGTGGAGAGAACATGAGGACATGTCCCTTGTGGAGAACTCATGAGGATATGTCAAGGGATTTGACCTTGAAATCACACACTATGGGGAGTTGACCCTAGTTTTTCTAGAGGGAGTATCCTCTAGAAATCCACATGGGAGTGCCATGTGTGACAAACATTCTCCATATCGTAATCCTATGTGATTTATTTGAGTTTATCTATGAGGACACTTATCCGAGAGGGATAAGTGGGTTTGGGTTTATAGCCCAATGTCCCTTGTGGAGAGCACATGAGGACACATCCCTTGTGGAGAGAACATGAGGACACGTCAAGGGAGTTTACCTTGATGTCACACACTTTGGGGAGTTGACCTTAGTGTTTCTAGAGGGAGTATCCTCTAGAAGTCCACATGGGAGTGCCATGTGTGACAGACCTTTTTATATAATGTCCCGAGTAAGCATCGGGTAGACCTTCTCCTAGATTGGGTTGCATACCAAGGGAGATAGGATGCATTTATCACAAAATTGTACTTGTGGTAAATGAGCCTAGGCATATTCCTTCCTTGATCATGACAAGGAGTGATGTAGACTCGAGGTGCTTGAGGTGATTTCCACGTGTCAGTTAGAATTGGGATAACATTCAATCACAGGGGTGTACCTGTGGTGAAGGACCCCGATGTGGTCTTTGTCCTAGTCATGGTGATTTGAAAAGGAATGATAAATACTCAAGATGTTAGATGTTGTAACATATAGACCCAGAGTGATCCTAATCTCAGAGAGAGTCATTTGGTTCAGAAGGAGAGCCGCAGGGGAATTTACCCCTCGATTCAAGTGGGAGAGAGACATCTCCAAGGACTGATAGACATGTGTCATGAGTCTAGGGTGAAGTTTGTATACTTTAGAGATAATATTGTCATGATGCAGAATGTCTCCCTCGTTGAGAGGGAGTGTTGATGTTTGGATAACATCGAGAAGACATTCTCCTAGATTAATAATTAATAATATAATTATTGATTATTAAATAATATAAATTATAAGTAATGATAATAATAAATAGTTATTGATTATCCAAGGGATGCATACTTTCATGGATGGTCACCATATATTCTCTATATATAGAACACTCTTCATTGTAATAATAAATTGAATATACTATATCATCTCATATAGAAAAATCAACAACTGACTCCTTTGACATGACAGATCTTGGTACTTTGCATTATTTTTTGAGTCTTCAAGTATTACCACTATGTGATGGTTTCTTTAATTTTTCGGTATAAATATGTGATGGACATTCTGACACATTTTAATATTGTCGATTGTAAGCATTGTGCTACTCCCTTTCAATCTGGGGTAAAGCTCACCAAAACTTGTCAAACACTCGTAATCAATGCTACACTTTAACAACAACTGGTTGGAAGTCTTATCTATCTTACTCATAGTCAACCTGGCATTTCCCTTTTTATTAATGTGGTTTATCGGTTTAGTATTGACCAAAGATTTCACTGGTACAACCACTTCTTCAACTCTAGGTTGAAGAGGATGCAGGATAACAGGGATAGGGGACACATCACCCTCAACAACGGGGGTATGGTCAGGAGAGGACTGCAACAACATTACTATCATGTCAATAAAAGGAGGAATATGGTGTGGGGAAACCATAGACACCTCAGAATCCAAAGGGCCCTTAGGTGAGCCCCACACTTCTTCTTGTATCCCAGCAGTAGATGGACATAAACAAGGCGATCTCCTTCGCAAGTCTTGCAAAGGAATTTGGGCTTACGTCTGAGACGTCTAGGCTTCTTGATGCCCTCAGCGTCGTTCACAATGCTTGGTGACATGCTCTCAATGCAACTAGAAGAGGCAAGAGAGTCATCTCCTACATGATGTACAGAGGTTGGAGGTGTGACATTGATATGACATGTGGCGACTAGAGTGGTGCCGCCAACATGGCTAGCAGTGGTTGGGTGCGGGTTGTCAACATGACTTGCAGAGGTTGTTGACTCATCCCCAACATGACTGAAAGAGGTTGGTGATGGAGCTCTAGTATGACTGGAAGTGACTGGACTAGTGGTGAGTTGTGGCATTTCATACCAAGGTCCAGGGAAAGATTGGATTTGTAACATTGTAGGCTAGGAAGGATCTCGGTTTACCCCTCGTCCCTGTCTGGAAAGGTAGTATCCTCCACCTAACTGATTAGAAGAGGTGTGTACTGGCATCATCATTGAAGTCTATGAAGATACAAAATTATGATAAAGATTATTCGAGTGAGGATATATGTTTCCCCCTTGTGAAGCGGTTCCATAAAGAGGGTAGCCCGAACCATAAAATTGATTCTCCCCATATGAAACACCCGGGGATACCTGAGGACCCTTCATGGGAAAAGTGTTCAAAGGAACCGACATGGTGGATGAAGGATACAAAGATGGGGTGTAGTAAGTAGAATAAGCACCCATCTGAGCATTGGCTCCTAAAAGAGCATAACTAGGATTGGATCCATAAGAGGGAAGGTTCCATCCTCCCATAGTGAGAGTCAGTTGAGGGACATGACTCATATCGAATGAAGAAGTAGGCATCGGGGCCATGGTGCCCCCATATCCAATGCTAGGATTCATATAAGTGAACCACAGAGAGGATTGCAAGGGTGAAAGCATATCAAGAGGAGAATGACTTGGATCCCAAGGCACGGACTAAGCGTCATAGTTCTACATACCATTATGAAAAACGGAAGGATTCATCCCCATGAAATGAGTAAACATCATCGGGGGGATAGAAGTGAATGAGGGAGCTGAAGGAACTTCGCTATCCATGATAATGAAGAATTAGTAAAAGATCTTAAGGCCAACTAGTAATAAAAAATCACACCAAAAGTCAAATGACCAATATGCATACAAATGGGGTAAAATGGTTGAGAGTGGCCTCCCTCCCTAAAGAAGGTATGTCTTGCCCAAGAGGGGCCTGAGACTCCCTGCTAAAGATCGAAGGTAACAAAATCATTTATAAGGGCCCTCGTGGTCATAACAACTAGTCGATCAGATCCCCCCAGAGAGGTAATCCTCCATAAAGGTTGTGTGTTGTCCGACCGTTATCTAACCCAGGGTACCTACAGAATAACCCCTGCAAGTAACCTATGTGGAACCTAAGTCAAGAAACTAATAAACCGATGCACATGTGAGCAGTCATAAGTCAATTCCACCGTATGGACAGGGTAGCAGAGCTCAAAACCTTGAAAGTATCGCCTCTCACATAGGTAAAGGCACTTGCAAGATCCCCAGATATGAATAGTTCCCTAGAAAGATCTATGATGCTAAGAGGGTATCTGGGGGATATCCCTTCAACCAACCTCGTGCTAGCCCTTGATTAACTCCGGTGTTAGCGGAGCCTCCTGATCTTACCAATTATACAATGGATTTCTCCACTCCCTTTATCAGACACATATGTTGATTTAATTTCCTTGGAGAAGTTTACTCACAAAAATCCTATTCCAAGGCACTAAATCCTAAGCTAGTTTGTGCACCCTAGAAAATAAAATCGTGACTAATAAATTTTAAATTATAACGTTAATTTTAGTGGATGTGATTACTCAAAAAAGTATGGTAGTGAAACTCATGGTGTTATGACTCTGCAAGAAAAGGAAATATGAAAATAATGCAAAGTCCTAACTTTGAATTTCAATGAATGATA
Organism: Picea mariana; assembly: GCA_032191745.1. Lineage (NCBI taxonomy): Eukaryota > Viridiplantae > Streptophyta > Pinopsida > Pinales > Pinaceae > Picea > Picea mariana. The sequence goes on along the minus strand of JASDQU010011160.1, from coordinate 118,812 downwards.
TGCTTCTAAAAACCAATGCAATTTTCAATTTCAACTCTGCAATTTTGAAGTAAAAAATGAAATCTTTCATTACATGCACTAAGATAATGACAAGGACTCGAAAGACAAAAATGCCAAGAAATGCAAAATGCCTATTTTTTTTGTATTTTCAATATAATAAAAATGAAAATGCATGGACTGAAAAGTAACTTGATATATAACCCTACTGTGTATAGAAAGAGATAACTCAAGTAGGATACCAAGCAACAAAACACCTAGCCCAATGTACAAGGACAATCAAAATGAAAAGATGATGAGAAAGACCCCGCCCAAAAGTTCAACCAAAGATGGGTTTCTTGTCATCCCACAAGCACTTAACAGGCACTACAGAGACCCAAGAAGGCTCAGCAAACATCAAATCCCACCCAACAACCACCAGACCAAGAAAACAAGAAAGGAACATTGATGTACGTGACTGTTTAGGCAAACATAGCGTATATACATATCTTGTAGAGGGACAGCCTGCGTATATACGCGACTGTCAAGGAAAAAAGCATGTTTATGTTTCAAAACAAGGCCAGGCAAGGGACAAAGGTTGAAAACTCAGACCTAGAGTGAACAGAGGCTGTCAAGAAATGATACGACAAGAAACACAATAGGAATGAGAGCAATCTAAGGAGAAAAGTACTCCAAACACCAAGAAAGAAAATTCATTCCCCGGTATGTCGCCAATTCTATTACGAGGAAAATCTATTTATGGCTAGGGTAAACCACAACAGATAGAAATCAATGCAGAAATCAACTCTCTTCTCAAGTATTCTATATAAACAAATATGCTAGCAAGACAAGATCAAATTCCTACCTCGTCCAGACATTCGATGAATCCCACCATTGAGCACTTGAGCCAAAGAAATATGCCTGCAACTAGTCCTCAACAACCAAGCAAAGCAAGCATATGGTGATATTATATAATGTTAGCAAATTCAATAGCATAATACATTAATAAACATGACAAATATGCCCATGGAATAATAATTCAATATATTTTCAAGATATCAATTGGACCGGAAAAGAGTATTTCTATTAATATATGATCAGCAGAAGTGAAAATGTTACAGACTTCTGTGTCAGCACAGTTCAAAACCGAGAAACTAAGTTCCTTCCAGCTGGGCCTCCACCAAAGGAAAGCTCATAATAGATAAGCAATGAGGTTCTCAATCAATAAGGGAAGAGCTTGGGGGATGAACACTATGTTTAGACTTAAAGGACAAAGGGATGTAGACTCAATATTAAGTAAATAATTCCTCCAGAGTAAATTTTCTCTCAAAGTTGAATTCTTTCTCTTTTTTCCATAGCTCGAAATTGGCCCATTTATAGCCTTCAAAATGGAACTAAAGGGTCAATTCAGAATGTTTCCAGTATATGGAAGGCCAAGGATCATTGATCTCCTTTTGTGACATGGAAACCTGACATTAATTTTCATTTTCTGGCACAAATCCTGATGTACGCGGGTTGTAGTGGAGAAGCCTCCGTATACGCATGTTGTATAGTAGGAAAGATGCGTACATGTGAAAAAATATTTAATTTTGGCTCTGGATTTTATAAACAGGGAATATAAGTCTGTATGGGGCAATGGAAAAAGGCCTTCTGGGAAATATTGTATAGGGTGAGGTAAATCTTGCTATAACAATTCACTCACAGTGGTGTACCTGTGGTAAATGACCCCGGTGTGGTCTTTGTCCTAGTCATGGTGATTTGACAAGGAATGATAAAGAATCAAGATGCTATATGTTGTAACATATAGAACCTGAGTGATCTTGATCTCAGAGAGAGTCAATTAGCTTAGAGGGAGAGCCGTAGGGGGATTTTCCCCTCGATTCAGGTGGGAGAGAGACATCTCCAATGACTGATAGACAGGTGTCATGAGTCTAGGGTAAAGTTTGTATACTTCAGAGATAATATTGGCATGATGCAGAATGTCTCCCTCATTGAGAGGGAGTGTTGATGTTTGGATAGCATCGAGAAGACATTCTCCTAGATTAATAATTAATAATATAATTATTGATTATTAAATAATATAAATAATAAGTGATGATAATAATAAATAGTTATTGATTATCCAAGGGATGAATCCTTTCATGGATGGTCACCATATGTTCTCTATATATGGAACACTCTTCATTCTAATAATATATCAAATATACTATATCATCTCATATAGGAAAATCAACAGTTGACTCATTTGACATGACAGATCTTGGTACTTTGCATTATTTTTTGGGTCTTCAAGTCTTACCATTGTGTGATGGTTTCTTTATTTCTCAGTATAAATATGTGATGGACATTTTGACACGTTTTAATATGGTCGATCGTAATCATTGTGCTACTCCCTTTTAATCTGGGGTAAATCTCACCAAAACTTGTCAAACACTCACAATCGATGCAACACTTTAACAACAACTGGTTGGAAGTCTTATCTATCTTACTCATAGTCAACCTGACATTTCCTTTGTTATTAATGTGGTTTATTGGTTTATGCAAGACCCTAAAGAAATCCACTAGAAATAAGTCAAACGAATTGTACATTATCTCAAGGGTGCCACTTATTTTGGTATCAAGTATTGTTGAAGCTTAGATTCGTTGGTCGACTTCACAGACTCCGACTGGGTTGGCGATAGTGATGATCGGAATTCCATTTCTGGTTATTTGTTTCACTTTATCATTTGACTGTTGGTGT
>JASDQU010011160.1:76395-115028 GCA_032191745.1 Picea mariana | reverse complement strand
AAAAACATTGTATATATTGTATGGCGAATGGTGAAATTCGATATAATGAAAAAGAAAGGTTTTCCCGGTTGAGGGTTTCCGGTAAAGATCTCTGTGTATTCTGTGTATGAGCCATTGATTAATTTCTGTATTAATTAAGAATATATATATGCATTGCTTTACTTCGCAGGTTTAAAACTTACACATTGTGCTACTCCCTTTCCATCTGGGGTAAATCTCACCAAAAATTGTCAAACACTCGTAATCGATGCTACACTTTAACAACAACTGGTTGGAAGTCTTATCTATCTTACTCATAGTCAACCTGGCATTTCCTTTGTTATTAATGTGGTTTATCGGTTTAGTATTGACCAGAGATTGCACTGGAATGACCACTTCTTCAACTCTAGGTTGAAGAGGATGTAGGATAACAGGGATAGGGGACACATCACCCTCAACAATGGGGGTATGGTCAGGAGAGGACTGTAGTGGCATTACTATCATGTCAATAAAAGGAGGAATAGGGTGTGAGGAAACCATAGACACCTCATAATCCAAAAGGCCCTTAGGTGAGCCCCACACTTCTTGTATCCCAGCAATAGATGGACATAAACGAGTAAGGTGATCTCCTTCGCAAGTCTTTCAAAGGAATTTAGGCTTATGTCTGAGACGTCTAGGCTTCTCGATGCTGGTGACATGCTCTCAAAGTGACTAACAGAGGCAAGAGAGTCATCTCCTACATGATGTATAGAGGTTGGAGGTGTGACATTGATATGACTCGTGGCGACTAGAGTGGCGCCGCCAACATGGCTAGCAGTGGTTGGGTGTGGGTTGTTAACATGACTTGCAGGGGTTGTTGACTTATCCCCAACATGGCTGGAAGAGGTTGGTGATGGAGCTCTAGTATGACTGGAAGTAACTGGACTAGCGGTGAGTTGTGGCATTTCATACCAAGGTCCAAGTAAATATTGTCTTTGGAACATTGTAGGCTAGGAAGGATCTCGGTTTACCCCTTGTCCCTATCTGCAAAGGTAGTATCCTCCACCTAACTGATTAGAAGAGGTGTGTACTGGCATCATCATTGAAGTTTGTGAAGATGCGGAATTATGATAAGGATTGTTCGAGTGAGGATATATGTTTCCCCCTTGTGAAGGGGTTCCATAAAGAGGGTGTCCCGAACCATAAAATTGATTCTCCCCATATGAAACACCCGGGGATACCTGAGGACCCGTCATGGGAAAAGTGTTCAAAGGAACCAACATGGTGGATGAAGGATACAAAGATGGGGTGTAGTAAGTAGAATAAGAACCCATATGAGCATTGGCTCCTAAAAGAGCATAACTAGGATTGGATCCGTAAGAGGGAAGATTCCATCCTCCCATAGTGAGAGTCGGTTGAGGGACATGACTCATATCGAATGAAGAAGTAGGCATCGGGGCCATGGTGCCTCCAAATCCAATGCTAGGATTCATATAAGTGAACCACGGAGAGGATTGCAAGGGTGAAAGCATATCAAGAGGAGAATGACTAGGATCCCAAGGCACAGACTGAGCGTCATAGTGCTGCATACCATTATGAAAAACAGAAGGATTTGTCCCCATGAAATGAGTAAACGTCATCGGCGGGATAGCATTGAATTAGGGAGCTGAAGGAACTTTGCTATCCATGGTAATGAAGAATCAGTAAAAGCTCTTAAGGCCAACTAGTAATAAAAAAAACACACCAAAAGTCAACCGACCAATATGCATACAAATGGGGTAAAATGGCTGAGAGTGGCCTCCCTCCCTAGAGAAGGTATGTCTCGCCCAAGAGGGGTCTGAGACTCCCTGCTAAAGATCAGAGGTAACAAAATCATTTATAAGGGCCCTCGTGGTCTTAACAACCAGTTGATCAGATCCCCCCAGAGAGGTAATCCTCCATAAAGGTTGTGTGTTGTCTGACCCTTATCTGACCCAGGGTAACTACAAAATAACCCCTGCAAGTAACCTATGTGGCACCTAATTCAAGCAAATAATAAACCGATGCACATGTGAGCAATCATAAGTCAAGTCCACTGTATGGACAGGGTAGCAAAGCCCAAAACCTTGAAAGTACTACCTCTCACAGAGGTAAAGGCACTTGCAATATCCCCAGATATGAATAGATCCCCAGAAAGATCTCTGATGCTAAGAAGGTATCTGGGGGATATCCCTTCAACCAACCTCACGTGACCTCATGATTAATTCCGGTGTGAGTGGAGCCTCCTGATCTTACCAATTATACAATGGATTTCTCCATTCCCTTTATCAGGCACATATGTTGATTTAATTTCCTTGGAGAAGTTTACTCACAAAAATCCTATTCCAAGGCACTAAATCCTAAGCTAGTTTGTTCACCCTAGAAAATAAAATCATGACTAATAAATTTTAAATTATAGCGTTAATTTTAGTGGATGTGATTACTCAAAAAATTATGGTAGTGAAACTCTTGGTGTTATGACTCTGCAAGAAAAGTAAATATGAAAATAATGCAAAGTCCTAACTTTGAATTTCAAATAATGATATGCTTCTAAAAACCAATGCAATTTTCAATTTCAACTCTGCAATTTTGAAGTAAAAAATGAAATCTTTCATTACATGCACTAAGATAATGACAAGGACTCGAAAGACAAAAATGCCAAGAAATGCAAAATGCCTATTTTTTTTCATTTTCAATATAATAAAAATGAAAATGCATGGACTGAAACGTAACTTGATATATAACCCTATTGTGTATAGAAAGAGATAACTCAAGTAGGATACCAAGCAGCAAAACACCTAGCCCAATGTACAAGGACAATCCAAATGAAAATATGATGAGAAAGACCCCGCCCAGAAATTCAACCAAAGATGGGTTTCTTGTCATCCCGCAAGCACTTAACAGGCACTACAGAGACCCAAGAAGGCTCAGCAAACATCAAATCCCACCAACAACCACTAGACCAAGAAAACAAGAAAGGAACACTGATGTACACAACTGTTTAGGAAAACATAGCATATATACACATCTTGTAGAGGGACAACCTGCATATATATGGGACTGTCAAGGGAAAAAATGTGTATATGTTTCAAAACAAGGTTAGGCAAGGGAGAAAGGTTGAAAACTCAGACCCAGAGTAAACAAAGGCTATCAAGAAATGATATGACAAGAAACACAATAGGAACAAGAGCAATCTAAGGAGAAAAGTACTCCAAACCCTAAGAAAGAAGATTCAGTCCCCAGTATGGTCGCCAATTCTGTTACGAGGAAAATCTCTTTATGGCTAGGGTAAACCACAATAGATAGAAATCAATGCATAAATCAACTCTCTTCTCAAGTATGCTATATAAACAAATATGCTAGCAAGACGATTTCAAATGCCTACCTCGTCCAGACATTCGATGAAGCCCACCATTGAGCACTTGAGCCAAAGAAATATGCCTGCAAATAGTCCTCAACAACCAAGCAAAGAAAGAATATGGTGATATTATATAATGTTAGAAAATTCAATAGCATAATACATTAATAAACATGACAAATACACCCATGGAATAATAATTCAATATATTTGCAAGATATCAATTGGATGGGAAAAGAGTATTTCTATTAATATATGAACAGCAGAAGTGAAAATGTTACAGACTTTTGTGTCGGCATGGTTCAAAACTAAGAAACTAAGTTCCTTCCAGCTGGGCCTCCACCAAAGGAAAGCTCATAATAGAGAAGCAATGAGGTTCTCAATCAATAAGGAAAGAGCTTGGGGGATGAACACTATGTTTAGACTTAAAGTACAAAGGGATGCAGACTCAATATGAAGTAAATAATTCCCCCAGAGTAAATTTGCTCTCAAATTTGAATTCTTTCTCTTTTTTCCATAGATCAAAATTGGCCCATTTATAGCCTTCAAAATGGAACTAAAGGCTCGATTTGGAATGTTTCCAGTATATGGATGGCCAAGGATCATAGATCTCCTGTCGTGACATGGAAACCCGACATTAATTTTCATTTTCTGGCACAAATACTGATGTACGCGGGTTGTAGTGGAGAAGCCTCCGTATACGCATGTTGTATAGTAAGAAAGATGCATACATGTGGAAAAATATTTAATTTTGACTCTGGATTTTATAAACAAGGAATATAAGTCTGCATGGGGAAATGGAAAAAGGCCTTCTGGGAAAGATTGCATAGGGTGAGGTAAATCTTGCTATAACAATTCACTCACAGTGGTGTACCTATGGTGAATGACCCTGGTGTGGTCTTTGTCCTAGTCATGGTGATTTGAAAAGGAATGATAAAGAATCAAGATGTTATATGTTGTAACATATAGACCCAGAGTGATCCTGATCTCAGAGAGAGTCAGTTGGCTTAGAGGGAGAGTCGCAGGGGGATTTTCCCCTCGATTCAGGTGGGAGAGAGACATCTCCAATGACTGATATATAGGTGTCATGAGTCTAGGGTGAAGTTTGTATACTTCAGAGATAATATTGGCATGATGCAGAATGTCTCCCTCATTGAGAGGGAGTGTTGATGTTTGGATAACATCGAGAAGACATTCTTCTAGATTAATAATTAATAATATAATTATTGATTATTAAATAATATAAATAATAAGTGATGATAATAATAAATAGTTATTGATTATCCAAGGGATGAATCCTTTCATGGATGGTCACCATATGTTCTCTATATATAGAACACTCTTCATTGTAATAATATATCGAATATACTATATCATCTCATATAGAAAAATCAACAGTTGACTCCTTTGACATGACAGATCTTGGTACTTTGCATTATTTTTTGGGTATTCAAGTCTTACCACTGTGTGATGGTTTCTTTATTTCTTAGTATAAATATGTGATGGACATTTTGACACGTTTTAATATGGTCGATCGTAAGCATTGTGCTACTCCTTTTCAATCTAGGGTAAATCTCACCAAAACTTGTCAAACACTCACAACTGATGCAACACTTTAACAACAAATGGTTGGAAGTCTTATCTATCTTACTCATAGTCAACCTGACATTTCCTTTGTTATTAATGTGGTTTATCGGTTTATGCAGGACCCTAAAGAAATCCACTAGAAATAAGTCAAACGAATTGTACATTATCTCAAGGGTGCTAGTTATTTTGGTATCAATTATTGTTGAAGTTCAGATTCATTGGTCGGCTTCACCGACTCCAACTAGGTTGGCGATAGTGATGATCAAAATTCCATTTCTGGTTATTTGTTTTACCTTATCATTTGACTGTTGGTGTGGTTTTACAATAAAAAAAAGGTAGTATCCTTGTCGACTATAGAAGAAGAATATTTTGGCGTCGTTCAAGTAGGTACTAAAGTAGTCTGGATCCACCAACGTTTGGGTCAACTTGGCCTTCGTTTTCAGACCTCAACTACAATCTACTATGATAATTAAAGTTCCATATAGTTTTTTGAAAATCATGTTTCCCATAGTCAAATGAAGCATGTTGATCTCCATGCTCACTATTTGAGACAGTTCGTTCATGAGAACATTGTCTCTCTTGAATATTGTAGAATAGATGACCATGTTGTTGATATCTTCATGTATATTTAGTTGAATCTATATTTATCAAGCTCCAAATGATTCGTGGGATTCAAGAAGTTGTAATTATGGGGGGGTGTTATGATGACATAATTTCATGTCTTGAATCTCTAGAGATGTGTGTTGATGGGGGGTGTTGGATAATCAAGCATTGACTGTTCATCACACTTCTCATGGATTCAGTCGGTCAGGTGAATGACCTACATACAGATACATTCAGTCGGGAAAATGAATAGATATCTACATTATTTGTTCAATTAGTCGACATACCTATCGTTTGGACAGTCAAACAACAGTCTAAGATAGTCAGGTGGTGGATCGACCAGCCCAACAATCAACTATGAGTTGGATTCACAGACGGTCGGGTTGAGCATCCTTGTCGAGTTGAATCGAAAGAAAAAATTTGATGGAGTCAACTCTAATAACTGATGGTTATACGTGGACAAGATATTCCCATTTTAATGGAAGTTGGTTATATCTTGAGGCTACAAATAGTGTACCTATTCATTCATTATCATCAAGTGATCAAAGTGATATCATATGGAGATATCAGTATCCAATATGCATTGTGATATTTTGATCACAGTGTGCTTTGCTTAAGTGTTGTTATGGTGTCTTTAGACACCACCTTTTGTCTTCAAAATTTTTATTCCCTATTTGATTATATGTGCAATTGTCTATTTGTTTTGTTAAGGTTCCACCCCTTTCCCCAACACCCAGTGCATTATATACACATGTACAATTAAAAATCTTCAAAAAGCTCCAAAAATCTGCAAGTATCCTTCTTGCATGGCATCCTCATGCTCCTCATTTGCATCTTCATAAATGTAACAGGTCAATTGGACCTCACTCACTCCATTCCCTTGTCATTGAAGATTGTTTCCTTTAGGTGCTCTTCTTTCCAAGTGTCTGCTTCATGTCTTGATTCTTCATTTGCAAGGCTTTTTCTCTATTTCATAGAGCTACCTCATTCAAGAATTCATCTCACTACTTTTTCTAACACACCCTCATGATTCTAGCCACCATGCCAAATGCATACTTGAGGTTCCTCTTCCTTGTTGCACTCACCCCTCTAGGCTTAGGAATATCTTCTCGGCTACACAGTACTTCAATGATCCATCTTTCCAAGTATTTCACGTGTAAGGACAGAGAAATCTCTGATCTGAGTGGATATTGGCGGCCACCCACCTATTCCAAATTCCAACTGGCTCATCTTGACATCTTTCAGTTCAACAAGTTTCTCTGTAATAGGGACATTTCTTTGTAATTGTGGGTTTTTCACTTCCAGGGCTGTCCTAAATCCATACACAGCATCCAGGTGAATATTGGTGGCTTCCCACCTATTCCAACTGGCTTATTTTGGAAGTTTTCATGTCAGTACATCTTTTTGTACTTCTAGGGCCATTTTGGTGCCCTAAACACTATTTTCTTGGCTTTCCTCAATCAAACTATAGACGAAATCATATTTTGAAGGAATAATGTGTAGTTCTTGAAAAGACCTTTCCAATGGGCTATCACATGCCTAAAATGAAGATCGTATGCAGAAGTTATGACCCTTAGAAGTTGATGTACTAACTTACCCCAACGGGGCTCACATGACTTTTGGAGCTTCATATCCTAGGGTTAGGTTTTTGGATGTCTAGGGCTTTGGAATTCATGTTTATCATAAAAAGGCCTTCAGAGCCTCATTGTACTCATCTTCTTTCGAATGATCATAGGCATCACATCTCTTCTCAGAGATAAAGCTGCCACCATTCTAGTGAGTCTTGAATTCTATATTTTTATAGTCTCTATACATTTATTTCATTAATAGAAATAATGTATTGTTGTACTTCTCTATTTTTGTAAATTTTTATGGGTATTTCATTGTAATATCTCTGCTTTCATTTAGTTCCGAAAATAATCCGGCTCAGTGGTATCATAGCAGGCTGCTCTTGATCATTTTTCAGTGCATGTCCCCAACGAGGTCAGAGTATAGAAAGTTGGGTCTTGATCTTGTCTACCTTGAGGACAATCACTCTTGCACGCCCAAGAAACCCTCTATGGAGGTAGAAAAGAAAAACGATGGAGCAAAAGATTATATTAACATGTTGCTTGAGCAAGCTCTCGTGCGACAGAGGGACGAAATGATGGAGAATTTTTCCCACATCCTTCAATGCCCGATAGAAACATGTGCATCTTCATTAAGTGGCCACTTTGGAGGAACCTCTCCCTTCAAGGTACAAGTTAATTTTGATATTCTCGTATTTGAAGGTCATATAGATGCGAATGCCTTAGAAAAATGGTTAAATTTGCTAGAAGGTTATTTCTGTGTTCACAATTTTTCCAACAGGGAAAATATCACCTTCGCACTCCTCAAGGATCTCCCCAATGTCAAACATTGGTGGGAAACTTACTGGGAGAAAATTTCTATAGAGGAATCTGGAATATATGGGGCCAAGCCCACTTGGGATTTTTTTGTGGATGCGGTCAATGAACAATACTACCCTGTTGATAACTATAAAGACCATTACATGAGATGGACCACATTGCACCAAGAGAAGAGTGAAACAGTGTCGGAGTTCACAAATAATTTACATATGTTGTGCACCAATTTGGGTATCAAAGACTCTGAGTGACATCTGGTTCTGAAATACCGTGGGGATCTGCATAGGTACATCCAAACCGAAATGGATTTCCTAAACATCTCATCATTGGGAGTCGCCTATCGATATGTTGTCAAAATCAAGTATAAATTTAGGCACCAGAACGAATGGGAGTTCAGGTCTACAAATCTGCAACAACCAAATCTAGGTAAAGACGACCCTAACCAACAACCTCCTGAAAACCAGTCCAATACATGGGAAAATAAGGGTAAAGGAAAGACAAATAATGACATTAGGAAGTGGTGCAACTTCCAAAAAAGCCCATGGCACAACACCGATGAATGTCGCACGAAACAGTCATTGGTGGTCAAGGTCAAAGACAAGGAGTCAAACCTTGATTCAGAATGTGATCCAGAAAATATTCAAAACAAAAAGATCAGCGACATAGACCCCACTGCTATTGTCGCGAACTCAACAATTCAACCAAAAGAACCAGTAGATCTTGAAGAGGGGGAGTGCCTCTTCCATTCATAAATGTGGGTTAAGGGGACCCCATTGCATTTTATTTTTGATAATGGAATCCAGAAGAACCTCATCTCAGCTGAGGTCATCAAATAGTTGGGGTTGTCAACAACACCACACCTGCAACCATACAACATCATATGGCTTCACCAGGGATGATATCTTTGTGTCAGTCAACAGTGTTGCTTGTCCTATGGAATCTAACCCTTCAAGGATGATGTAGTGTGTGATGCTTCCCCTATTGATGTCTATGGTGTTTTTTGTGTGATGTTTCCCCTATTGATGTCTGTGATGTTGTTTTGGGCCAACCATATATGTGGAAACTCCATGTTGTTTATGAGTCTCAACCCCGTAGTGTCATTATTACTCTGGGGGATTATCTCTACAGGATACTAGAGGTAGTTTTGAATATTGTTCCACCAAAATAGTGTCGCAAGGTAATATCTCATACTGCAAAATTCATCCTCTTCACAATTGTTTCAAAGGATGCACAGAAGGCGACTGCAACCACTGCAGCCTAAACACGTTTTATCCAGCAGAAGTCGATTGCAGAAGAGAAATAAGATATTGTTTCATCACCTATGTTGGTGCCTACACAATGTCCCATCAAGCTTAGAGACAATAGGTTGGTGAAACAGATCTAACCCCACCAACAACAAGTTTGTGACAGCCTTCCACAGACCAAGCAACACAACTTCTCCAACAAGGCATGCAACTCAGCAAGATTTAGATTCAGAAAATGCTTTCCCCTCTTCCCCGAGAACTCAATGCAATGATACCATTTCTTTCTAATGGGGGAAGACTGATCCAGGTGGATATTGGTGGCCACCTACATGTTCCAAATTCCAACTAGCTCATCTTAACAATTTTTAGTTCAACATGTTTCTCTATAATAGGGACATTTCTTTGTAATTGTGGGTTCTACACTTCTGGGGCTCTCCTAAATCCCTACACAACATCCAGGTGAATATTGGTGGCTTCCTACCTATTCCAACTGGCTTATTTTGGAAATTTTCATGTCAATACATCTTTTTGTACTTCTAGGGCCATTTTGAGACCCTAAATAGTTTTTTATTGTATTTCCACATTCAAACTATATATGGAGTTAGTGTTTGTAGACATAATGCGTAGTTCTCGAAAATAAATTTCCAATGGGCTATCACTTGCCTAAAACGAAGATCGTATGCAAAAGTTATGACCCCTGGAAGTTGATGTACTAACTTACCCCAACATGAATTTTGGCGCTTCATCTCCTAGGGTTAGGTTTTTATATTTATAGGGTTTTGGCATTCATATTTATCATAAAAATGCCTTCAGATCCTCATTGTACTCGTCTTCTTGCGAATGAGCGTAGCGGTCACATCTCTTCTCATAGATAAAGTTTCTACCATTCTAGCAAGTCTTGCACTCTATATTTTCACAGTCTCTATACACTTCTTTCATTAATAGAAATCATGTATTGTTGTATTTCTCTATTTCTAGAAATTTTTATTTGTATTTCATTGTAATATTTTTGCTTTCATTTCTTTCTGAAAATAATCTAGATCAATCTCATCAGTAGACATCCACTGACAGTTTGCACTCTATGGAAATCATAGGTCTCTAGTGTCCAAACAATAGCCTTTCTTCCTAAAATTTCCATCGTCAATAGCCATAATCTCATCTATATCACACACATACAATCATCATGATATGATATCATAACAATTTCACTTAGAAATTCAAATTTGTTTCATAAGGAAATTCAACTTTTTTCAAGTATGAGATTCCTTCTCATAACTTCTTGGTTGTTGTAGCAGCATGCATCAACCATCCTTATGGGATTTCAGTAGTGAAATACTTGAGACCAATTTTACCTGCAACACTCTCAACCTTTCATTCATCCAAACATATTTTTCAGTATCTCATGTACAATCTATTTCATTGCAAAAAAAACAAAAATTCACAAAGCGATCTCATACTTGTATACACTCAACAATTCAATCAATTCCATCTATGTGTCATAATAAATGGAATATATTATCATTCCCCACACATGCATTTTCATTAGCCAATATTTTATTTCTTCTATCCATCATTATTTCATTACTCTATTCCCCTAATAGATATTTCATGTAGTCCACCCATATGTGGCTACTTTAACGTGCAACTCTTTCGTTGCAATATCTAATAGCTCCTGAAATGTTCTCAACTTCGTGAGTTAGTAATAATTACATCATTTCAGTTGTTAGCATAATCATTTCTATGAAATATAATCTATGCATGCATTCACCAAAAAACATTCAATAATTTATTCAAGCATACACAACTTTATCTTAGCATGCAAGTGTGCAAATCTACCACATTCACACTTTCATGATTTATGCATGCATACCTATTCAATGCACCCTAGAATTGATTTCATAATACCCTTTTATCTTAGTCATGCATCATTCCATGATGAATTGGAAGGTTTGGCCAATGCCTCGACAAATCATCCATGCATGTCCTATTCCATGTTCAACAATTTGGATTCCTTCCTTTTCAACCCAAACACAACACCAAAAAACTATTTTTTTGTTGTTCTTCAATGTTGGAAAAAAGGTTACAGTCTAAACATCAATTATAATTAGGAAAACCATACGATACTTGTGTGGAACCATAGCCTTTCTATATCCAACCATGTCATGGTCTCACACATGGATAGCTTTACTGGCATTCATTTCTATAACAGAATTGTATCCCTTGATTTTCTTTGGTTATTACCTCATAACCAACACAATGTTGACAAATTATTATGTCATATGAATGGATTCAAAAGATGAAAAACTTTTATAAATATCCCAAGAATTCATCATTTACCACACCCAATGGTATATCATTCACATTAATACATTCAATACACATAATAATATTACTTCATATGTTAAATTTTGACTGAGGGAATTCTTACCTAAATTCCCTTAAGCAATTATGCAACATGAGTGCATCAAATTCATACATGCAAATTTGTCTTTTAATGCATTTGATGTTACATGATTATTTGGTATCAGTAGGATATCTCATGCCTCCTTCACCAACCTCTTATTCAACATTTCTTCTTGTTTTTGTTTCCTTCATATGGATAGCTTCCATATGCAGTAACATCAATACTTCCATCCATGCAATAACTTCTTCTTTCCTTGCACAACATCCATCATTAGCAACTTTAATATTTATATATATAACAATAGACTACTCCTATTCTATGACATGTTATATACACTCTCAAACACTTTCACATGCACTAATGCATGTCTATATGCACTAAGAATGCATCCTTAACATACCCATGAGTGCATGTGCATTCCATCTTCCTATGTTATATATGGTTGTCCAACATGCCACATCATAATTGTTGCTACAACAATTACATCAACTTATTTCATCATTTATAGATCTCTTTATTGTTCCTAGTTGTTCACAATCTCACCAGATTCTTACCTTCTTATTCTCTCACCGAAATCATTGAGCATGATTCCTTACTTCCCTGGCCACTTTCTAGCCAAACCATACTTGACCAATTTACAATTCCATCCATGTTGTCTTATTGATTTTGAAACTTCAACATCTGTTTATTTATTTTTAATCAAACTGATTCATCTTTTCCTTGTATGAACACTTTATCTCTTGTGGTTCCTACACCATTATCTTCTCCTTCCTTATCCAATTGGACTCAAACTTGACTTCCCTAGTCAATTTTCCAACATACTCTAATTCTACACAAATTTCTTCTTTTCCATCTTCATGGAGACTAACTGGAAGTAGTTAGCATTATATTTACTTGTCATCATAAACTCCATTGGTATTTCCATCCTCCCAGAATATCACCAATGGATCCTTTCCACTTGATATGTGTTATTTTCAGGTGTTGTCTCTTTTGCACACTAAGTCAAGAATAGGAATATTTTCTTCCTCATGTGACTCTTAATGATTTCTCTTCTGAAAATCACTTCTCTATTTGAATCATTTTTTACTTGCAATCGCATTCCACCTTGGAAATGCACTTAGTACCCTTGGAGTGCACTCAACCTCCTCTATATGCATCAACAATTCTTTTCTATTGTTGTCATCCTTTCTTGAAGTTTGATTACATCCTTTTAAAATAAATTTGCACACAATGCATTTCCTTATGCATATTTTGGCACTCTTTAGCATACATGCACCTTCACTACTTCACCCTTGAAGTTCTAATACGTGTACCATGTTTCCATTGCACCACTATAATAAGAAAAATGGAGCTACTACTCCAAAACTACATGACCAATCCCTGGATATGATGCAATTTATCTCCATGTATACACTTTGTATCTCTTTATCATAAGACTAGCTTCATGAATTCTAATCAACACCTTCATTGTTAAACCTGAAGTCATATATTAACCTTCTTCATTCCTGCATTTTCCTTCTCTTGTGAAGAAGCCTTGATAAAACACTCTATATTTAAGTGTATCTGCTCATCCTAAATGCCAAGTCTAAACTCTTTCACCTACTATATATAAACCATCCTCCCAAATTTCATGTTTGGAGCTCCATGCATACCCACTACTCATGCATTATCATAAATTGTAGATGGGATTTCTTACTTAGCATCCACATTTGATATGCATAAATTTTCCCTTTAATGTCACCAGTCATCTTCCTTCCGACTTCCTATGAATGTTTACTACTCAATTCACATTTCTAGGTGAATATATGGATAATTCTATCTAAGACCTTTCCAATGAATATCTCCTTTTTCCATTTATAGTTATGAGCATCAAGTTATAGTTATCTAAATAATACCCATTTACCCCTTTTGGTATCAAATTCTACAGGTGTTTGCCTTCTCCTTCTGTACACTTTTTGGTACCTATATTCCAAATCTAACTCCATGGTTGTCTTCTATGTTTCATGAGCTTTCCATGGGATACTCCTATACCTTGAATTGACTTATGAGCAAGGAGTTATGACCTCCAAAAGTAAACTTGTACTAAAATTTTACCTTGCTTTGTTTCCACTGTAACTTTCCCATACAAGCTTTGTTTTGCAATCAAAATATCTTGTTGGAAATCTCTCTTAGGGATCTTTTTTTTAAGTTGTAAAGACTATATGCGGTTCCTTTGACACTTACAGTATCAAAAATCAGATCTCCTAAAAGGGTATTCTAAAATCAATGCTAGGGTGCATTGAATAGGTATGCATGAATAAACCATGAAACTATGAATCTGGTAGATTTGCACACATGCATGCTAAGATAAAATTGTGTATGTTTGAAGGAATTATTGAATGCATGCATATATTATATTTCATAGAAATGATTATGCTCACAGTTGAAATGATGTAATTATTACTAACTCGTGAATTTGAGAACATTTTAGGAGTTATATATTGCAACAAAGGAGTTGCAGGTTAAAGTAGTCACACAAGGGTGGACTACAGGAAAGCTCAGTCAGAGGAATAAAGTAATGAAATAATGATGGCTAGAATAAATAAAAGATTGGCTAATGAAAATGAATGTGTGGGGAATGATAGTTCATTCCAATTAATATGATGTGTAGATAGAAGTGATTGAATTGTTGAGTGTATACAATTCTGAGATCACTTTGTGTTGGTTACTTATGTACTTATCTGAGCTCATCTTGAGTGACCTAGGGTTCATGTATGTTCGGGTTTCCAAAAAATCCTCTAAAACTCTCGGCCCCCTTGGTAAACCAGAAGGCAACGCAACGCAATAGGTGCACTGCATTATCTCACCCGAGATAGTATAAATGGGTGGTTGCAAGAATCATGTGTTTGTAGCCTTGGATTGAGTGGGAGATCTGAGAACTGTGCGCTGAGGGTTCTATTGTAACTTATTAACGCAATACGTTGTTATTACAATTTATGCAGGAAATATAATAACTCATTATTTTATCTTATCACTAACTACTGAAAGACAATAAAGACACACATGCATTCAATCATATAACACAGATATTACCATGGTTCACCCCCCTCGGGCTACGTCCACAAAGATTTGGCTCTTAGCTCTTTTAGTATAATCGTTCAGTCACTACAGCACCGCGTGCTTAAAACTCTTCTCAGTTGGGTAAGATATATATGAGGTGGACTAAATCACACCAGGATCCTCAGCCTACGATATAACCCTCAAGATATACCCTCCTCCGTATTTTCTAGCTCAGCATCTTACAAAAGTAGGTCATACAGCAAAATATTACATACCAACTCGCTACAACAACTCTCTCTATAAAATACGACTCTCCTTTTATCTGAGACCTAGGTATCTCTATTTATATGTTTCTAGATCTTCAGACATTACAATACATTACCAAAACCCTAACCTTGTCGTCGTTAGGTATTCCATGCATGCGCGCATGCTACTTTTCCTTCCAGCTGTCTCTTTCCTCGTGCATGCCTTCTTTCCCAAAATCGCCTTTCTTTTCACCTTGGCCTACTTCCAACAAGCCCCCAACACTGACATGTGGCTCATCCCGAGCCACCTACCCTTTGTGAGATTCTTCGATCTCCCTGGTGATCACTTGGATCTTCTCCTTGAGCTTTGCTACTTGTATCTGTGCCTACGCAGTTTTCTCCTTGAGTGTGTCCACTACCTAGACTACAATTTCGTCATTGATTAATCCGACACATTCTGCCTGGGTGTGTGCTATTATTGTCTTGGATTCCTCTACCTACATGATGACTTCTGCTACTCGCTCTTGGAGAGGTTCCATTTGAGCCTGACGCTCCTTTTTCCCTGTTTGCACAGAGGTGAGTTTTGCCTATAGTTTCTTCATATCCTGTACCCCTTTGACGTACTCCGTGATGGTCATTGTCTTCTTCCTCTTCTTTAGGTCTTGGATAGTTGTGTGTATCCTTGCTTCTTCCTTGTCCCACTGTTGGACTTTTTGATCTTCTTCTAACCTTGTCCACAACTGTGATACTTCCTCGAACAAGTCGGTTGTTGTGCAGACCTATTTATCTATCTCCTGCAATTGCTCTATTTCCTCCTACTTCATTTGCTCCCTTACTTCTGGTGGAGTTGTAGGTGTAAGATACTCGTGGAGGTTCTCGATCTCCTTTTGATATTGATCGATTGCCTGTGCAATCTAATCAATCTTCTCTACTACTGTGAGTGCATCCCTTTGAACGGACATTGGAATCTTTTCATAGGTTCCTGCCACTTTCTTCTCCAATCCATTCATGCACTCCCTTTCCTCTTGGGTCTCGAACTTAGCCTACTTGCATATTATTTCCAGCGTGTCCCGCTTCTCTGTTTCCTACTATAATTCAGCTAAGTCTGTGCGTGCATGATAATGTACCTCTTGGGTAATGCTAACCTACAATGTACAACTACGTTTGTTTTCTTATGCTTAGCATCTTACGTGATGCCAAGTGATAAATACCTCACTCCACAATTCAGCTTGGGTCTAGTGTTGAAGAATGTGTAACTCAGTTCCTTCCATCCCATGATCGCTATCAACATGAGTAGCCATGAGTAGTGGAACTGTGTTCCTAGATCTTGTGCATCCTTGTAGTCATCCAGAAACAAATTCAAGAGGTAGGGTGCCTAGCTAATTGTTGTGCCCTTGGCGCACTAAGATGCAACTACGACGACCCCAGCTGGGACTTTCGCTCTGTGTCATTTCCTTAGCATCTTGCAGGCCAAGATTTTTGTGGCCATTTATGCTAGCATATATACATTCATGCCCTTCGTTGCTGGCTGTTGGATTTATTCCACCAAAAGTGTGGGGTTCACCGGTGTTGTGTCTGGGGATGGGATTTCATCGACATTGACGATCTCTAGTGACTGATGTTCACCTTCTTCCAATTGTACCCATGCCCTGGTTCTAACTTTGGGTTGTCTGGCAGTCTGGCTTGCTTATTCTTTCTTTGGTGGTGCCATGGTGGTGAGTATCCATCATTTTTGAGTTTGAATGGCCTCTTTGATCTCTGTGAACTCCTCTCTGTGCTCCTTATGCTTTCTCGTCCTCTGTCTTGTCTAATCTTGCAATAGACTGTTTGCTCATGTGTCTGTGTTTTGTGTGTGCATCACATGAAGCTTGTCAAAGATGCTACCTTTATTGTGGATTCAATGCACCTATGGTTCCTTCATACTTTCCATTACTCTCCCTTTTCATCTCCAGTTGGTGCGATTAATGCGGCGTCCCGTCGGTCCTTTCCAGCAGTCAATTCTGCCTAACTCCGTTGTTTCATACTGCTTTTGTCATCTTTACTTTTCCCTCTTGTTTCCATGGTGACTTGGTCATTGACCTTGTCCTCGCCGAGATTTCATTCCTAGGTGTGCATGCTCCTTCTTCTTTCGGCACACTGTGCCTCTGTTGGTACTGTTTACAATTCCATTTCATTTTATTTTTTTTCCTGCATGGTGATTTTTCAAGGAGTGGGTGGTCAATTGTCCTTGTATGGCTTCAGTCAGCTCTCGTTGATCATTCCTTTGAGTTATGTGCCTGCTAAGTCTTTCAACTATACATCTCCTCCATCTGTTACATTTTTTACTTCGTATGGTCCTAGCCAGTGCATTTTGAGTTTTCTTGGGTGCTGAATGGATTTGTTGTCATACATCAACACTAAATCTCCTTCCTTGAAAGTTTTCTTCTTGATGTGTCTGTCATGCCAAGATTTATCCCTTGCTTTCTGAACTTGTTGGTGGAACCCTGCTAATATCTGATCCTCCTCCATGGTCATCAACTGGTTTAGTCTCTCTTGTACTACGTCTCGTTCCTTCATGTGTTTAATTTCTGCTACATGCAAACTGGGTAACATGAATTCTAATGGCACCATTACTTCCTGACCATATACCAGTTTAAATGGTGTGTGCCCTATCAAATTCTTTCACGTAGTCCTGTAGGCCCACAATATTGCTGGTATTTTAAGGTCCCAATCATCCATGTTGACATTACATATCTTCATCAGTGCATTCTCATGAATGTTTTTGAATGTCTCTACTGTGTCATTTGCCTGTGGCTGATATGATGTACTTTTCTGATGATGGACTTCAAATTCTTCAGTCATAGCGTTGATAGTGTTGTTTATGAAGTGCGTGCCTTGGTCACTCATAAAAACTCATGGGCATGCAAATCGAGTGATTACTTGTTCAAAGAGAAAGTGTGATGTTGTTTCTGCATTGCAATCCTTCACTGGTGCGACTTCTGCCCATCTTGTTAGGTATTATGTCGCAAAGATAATGTACCTTTATCCTATTTTTTTCTTTGGTGGTTTGGTTGGTCCCACAAAGTCTATTTCCCACTTATTGAATGCCTACAATGTTACATGTGGTCGTAATGGCATCTTGTCCCTTCTATTAGGTTTACCTACCCTCTAAAAGACATCGCATCTTTGATAATACTCCTTCGAGTCTCAGTGAATAGTAGGCCACCATAGACCTGCGCACAACACCTTATGTACGGTATATTTGCTTGCATAATGCCCTCCTGCCATTCCCTCATGGGCTTCTGCTAAAACTCTTGGTCTTTTGTATTCTAACACATATCTTCGCAGGATTCTATCTGCGCCCATTTTGTATAAGTGTCACGCAATCAGTTGATAGTATGCAGCCCGGACTACCAGATTTTTCTTCTGCGCAGTGTTGTATTCCAATGGTGTAGTACCTATACTCAAGTACTAAATAATATATCCAAAGTATTCATCAGCAATCTGGACTTAAAATATTTGTGCATTCGGGAAGTTGTCCTCTAAATTCGTAGGTTCTTCCCCGTTTGTGACCCTTGATAAGTGGGCAGGTCCTGCATTCAATTTCCATGGATTGAATATTACTTCAAAGTCAAATTCTTGAAATAGTAGTAAGCATTGACAGATTCTCTCCCCCCCCCCCCCAACNTTTAAGGGTTGAGTGATCTGTGAACATCTTAAAGTGTTTCCCCAATAAGTAATGTCTGAACTTCTGCAATGCATAGACCATAGCTAGGCCTTCTCTCTCTATAATGTTATAGTTCTTCTCTGATTCTGACAGCTTCCGAGTCACAAATGTTATGGGGTGATCCAAATCCCCTGCTCCTGGTTGCGCCAAGATAGCTCCAAGTGCTATGGCTGATGCATCTGCATGGACGTGGAATGTCTTCTCCCAGTCTGGAAATACTAGTATCGGCACAATGACCATCTTTTCCTTTAGGGTATCCAGACTGTGTTGACATTCATCGTTCCACTGAAACTTTGTATCCTTTCTTAACAGTTTCTCCATTGGCATGGTAATCTGTGTGTATCCTTTCATGAATTTTTTGTAGTGTCATGTGTGTCCTAATCTCGCTCTTAGATGACAGACTATTTTTGGTGGTGGTAAGTTAACAATTACGACAATTTTTGCAGGATCTACTAGTAAACCTTGTTTGCATACTATATGGCCCAATAATATCCCAAACGGTGTTCTGAATATGAATTTATTTATGTTTAATGATATCTGTCACTTCCTACATATTTCTAACATCAGTTGTAAGACTGCTACATGGTCTTTCAACAAATTCTAGACTGTCCAATCATCCAAGTATACCTCGAGAAACCAATGGATGAATTCCTTAAATGCGACGATGACTACTCTGGAAAATATTGTTGGTGCATTCTTCAGTCCAAACGGCATGATTGTGTACAGGTAAGAACCCCATTATGTCACAAACGTGGTCTTGTATTTGTCTTCCTATGCTATCTTGATCTTATGGTAGACTGAGAATCCATCAGTGAATGAGTAAGCTTCATGTCCTCCTATGTTCTCTAACACTTCATCCGTGAAAGGTTTAGGGAACGGGTCATGTAGGCATGCATCGTTCAACTTTCTCAAGTCGACGCATATCCATATCCCTCCTTGTTTTTTGTCCTAAACTACCAACGTCCCATGGGATTATCCATTCTGATTCTTCGAGCGGTTCTATGATTTCAGATTCGATCATCCTGTCGATCTCAGCTTTGAATTTCTGCTTATATATTGGGTTCAGTCAGTATGGTCATTGTCTGATCGGTCTCGCGTCAGCTCTGAGTGGTATATTCATTTCTCTAGGTCTCCTGCTATACCTTTCATCTCTGTAAATGTTGTGGGAAATAGGTCATTGTACTCCCACAGTAACTCTGTCATTCTTTCTACTGTTTGTTCATCCCAGTAGTCTCCAATGATGGCCATTTGGGGATTCTCAACTGTCCCAATGTTGACTTTCTTTACCTTGATCGATGCGGCAATAAATTCTGATTCTATTGGTGGACCCTCGACTTCTCTTTCGCCTTATTCTTCCTCGATCTAAATATCGTGTGGATCATCTTCATTCGGTGCTTCCTCCTGCACATGGTAACATGACAATAGTTCTTTGACTGTCTATTTGTTCCGTTGTTGTTCTTCTGTGATGAGTTCGACTTCGGGTTCTTTGGTGAATATCACTCCTCTTATCTATTTAATAGTTTCATCTATGTTGGGGTTCTCATGCTCGAATGAGAAAGCGACTGTAAAGTTTTGTTGCAATGTCCTCTAGGTTGCAGTTCCTTTACGCAATTCCTGGTCTGTATACCAGTTCGTTGTTATGCCCTCTAGAGTATGTATGAAATGATGAGGCCATTCCTTTGGGGGTATCATTTTCCACAACGTTCTACACTTCTCCAAGTGTTTCATTGGTGTTCCTTTTCCATCATACTTCAGTTGTTTGTTATTGTGTTGTTTTGCATCGAACCTTAGGCACAGTAACCGTTTACATTGGTACCAGTCCATGATTGTCTCTTTGTGTGTTCCCCATCATCTTGCAGGTGTGGTCTTGAGTGTTATATCAAGTGCTAACAGTCTCTGATTCTCTAAAAATGCATCTTTGAACTATACCAAGAATTTTTTCAATTCATTTATTCCATGGAAACTCGGTGGTTCCCTTATCTATGTGCCTACCCATATTACTGCGTAGTCTATTCATGCACATATTCTCATAGAAAATTCATGTAGCCTTTGTTGCCATTTTTCTAAGCCGATATCTAAGTCTATCTCACATGAAGTAATGCTATGCCAACTAAGTATCCCATTTGCAGTTGGGTTTACGTAATCCTCATCGCGCGCAATTGTTTTGTACAACTGGTTGATTTACTCTAAGTCTAAGCAAGTAGGTTCTACAAACCTTTCCTCTTATGATGGGTCTAATGGTGTGATGACCATGTATTCACCTAACTCAAATGTCATTTTTCTTGTCTTGAGATTGATTATGGTTTGGTTTTCAAACGCCCAATCCAATCCAAGAAACGTTGGATATGGTGTTGTGTCGTCCACTATTTCAATCACTTCAAAGTCTTCTTTAGTGTGCACTCCATCTAGGTCTATTGTCACTCCTTTCAGTCTACCGATTGGTAGGACTCTATGTTGGTTTGCTAGTTTCAGTTGAACAAGTGAATATCCTAATGTGGGCTCTCCCATGCATTGCCATGTCTTCTTTGGTAATACATTAACTTTAGATCCTAGATCCAGTATGATGTCTCCCATGTTGAAATCTTCGATATTGGCATCGAGTCTGAATTTTATACTTGTTCTTCTCCTCGTATGTAGGTGATTGACTGTCTTTTGTTCTAGTTTTCCTTTCATCTCTATACTACATATTTATAATATGTTTTGCAATATTTTAACAAATGATGGGTCATTCAATACTTTTACACATGATTGCAAAAATCTTTTGATTGTACTTACTTGTCCCATGGGTTTGATTTTGTTGGTATGATCCAATAACAAAGGAATTTCATACTCTGGTGCTTGCTTTCTTTGTTGCACAGTTAAATTCGACGTCATTTACTCCTTCTGAAATTCTTGTCTGGCTTGTTTAAATATCTCCTTCTCTGTCTTCGCATCAAACTTCTTCCTTGGTTCGGTGTTCTTATTCACCCACTAGTTTTGTCCTGGATCTTGTCGGACTACGTCGTTTCTTGTTTTATATCCTCCACGAATAACTGTGTTGATGTTCCATCCTTTGTCCCTCACTTCGGATGAAATCCACTGAACATTCTGGTTGTTCTGGTTCCTCTTTTCCTGGATATTTACTAATAGTGTCGAACATTCTTTCGTATCGTGGTCCGATGCGTGACAATACATACAAGTTGTTGGTGGTAGTGGACATTCCCTTGCATAGTGTCCCATTTTTTGGCAATTGTGGCATACCACTGGTCCTCTACCTCGTCGAAAACCTCTTCTTTCTCATCCACCACCTTTGTATCCTGCTCTATCTCCTCTCGACGCATTATACTATGGTGCCTGATTATACTGCACAATATTGCACTGAGGTTGCGTTGTGTTGTACTACGGTTGCACGGTATTGTATGGTTGTTGTGCAGTATTATACTGCTACTGTGCAGTGGTGTATGGGGTTGGGACTTGATTAAATTATGGTGCAACTTTCCCAGTCATCATTTCTTCCTGCACTCTATATGCATCTGATGTCATCTCTCACATCAGATCCATAGTTCTACAATCTTTTTCATCATGTCCCACTGACTTTCAAAAGTTGCAATACGAACTCTTTGGAACTATCTGGTGTTTCTGCATCATTGGGTAGTGATACGGACCATGGCCTAGTTTCTTACAGACTTCACACCATGGTCCTCCTGTTGGTAATGGATTTGGCATTCCTGTTGCCATATACTGCGTGAATGTTGGACATGTGTTCTTGTGGTGTCCTTTCATCCTACATGTAGTGCACCAAACGGCTTCTCGTTTGTCCTTACCCTTATTCTGGTTTAGCTGAAACGTCAAGTTCTTCAAATCCTCCTTTAGTTCCTCAATGGCTGGGTCCGTCTATTGATATTGGTTTTCTTCTAGTTGTAGGGCTTCTTACAGAGCCTCTGCCTGCATCTGGAACTTCTGTTGTCACAATGGTTAATTTAAGTGTTGTAGAAATGAATTGACAAACATGTGTTGATGTTGCATATCGGTCATAAGATATTTCAACCTTCCTTATAAATTCTTAAATCGTTGGTCAATTTTCCAAACAGATTCTCCCAGTTTCTATCAGATTTCTATCATCTCATTCATGTATTAATCCTCTGAGCTCGGCTTTTGGAAATCAATAATTAGTAACTTCTTAATGTATGTCAGTTTCCTTGTCGTCCCAGGTGCATTGTTTGCGTCTAGACTCATGTACCAATCTAGTGCACTGTCTGTTAGCGTAATAACTAACTACACCAATTTGGTATCCTCATTAGTGATATGTTTTGCTTCCCAGATATTTACACAAATGAAAAAGTTTTTCTCAGGGTCTTATGTTGCTTCTCCTTTGAATTCTGGTAACCTAATGGTGGGATCATGTCCTACCATTCTGAACGTTGAACTACTACCTCTACGCGATGTAGATACTTGACCAATACTGGCTAAACTAGCTCCTCTAGTTGTTTTTCCTTGTGTAGATGTACTTCCTGTTATCTTTCTTCCAAACTTTGTTTGTCTAAACGGTGGTGTTCTCTTTGGTGTATTAGTCACACATGGTTTTATGGGTTCCACACTGACATTAATATGGATAGGATTGTTTCCTTCTCTTCCTATTCTTGGACCTCTCGTCTTCCTCTCATATGTTGCGTGCAGGATTTCCTCAATCTTCTCCACAGCCTGGAGATCCTCTACCTCTTCCTCGTCACTTGCCAAGCCTTTTGTCATGGCTATGGCTCTCTTCTTGGTATTCACCTTGTATTGGTAGGGTACTCTGCTACGCGTCCTTCCATCTGTCACCATGATCCACTTGATCTGGTCATCATCCATCATGATTGGGTTCAAGGTTTCCTCCTTCTTTCCCTTATCCTTTCCTCCTTCCATTTCTCCTCTTTCTGTTAATGATTCCCCCCTTTCGCCATGCACGCAGGGAAGTTTAGCTGTCGGAATCCATTGTCATTACACCTATGTTATATAACAATATCTTAATTGAAGTATATAGTAATCTAATGTACCATCCTCGGGGTCCATGTAGAAACTCTTGCTCCATTGCGTTGTACGACTTCACTATATCTACTGCAAACTCTGTTATAAATTCTGCCACAATACTGTCAAGCCAAAAATCTACTACACATGTAAAAATTTTGTTCACCTGATGTACCTTCTCAATCTATACTGGGGTCCACTCTAATTGTTAGATCTGGTTTGTTGCATGGTTATCCTTCAACCTTAGTATCCACTCCTGCAATAAATGTGGAAAATCATAGAAAAAGACTTCATGCAAATCAATAAACACGTATTTCTCAAGATATTTGTGGGGTGTTATTCTAAGGTTTCTGTTATCTTTCTGTGCAAACTCCAGCTCTTTTGTTCTTAGCCAAGTTTTGATCTCTCCTTTTCTAGGATTCCACGGTCTCAACATCCCCTTCTAGTAGCTCATTTCTTTCTTTTCTACTTTAATATTCTTTTTCTCCGTGTCCCACAGATGTTGCGTATCTTTTCACAGATCTTCAATGTATCTCAGCTACTCAATCCTCTCTTGTTCCTACCTGTGGAAACAGAACCATTTGTTGGTTACTTATGTCCTTATCTGATCTCGTCTTGAGTGACCCAAGGTTCATGTATGTTTGGGTTTCCAACAAAGCCTCTAAAACTATCGCCCCCCTTGGTAAACCATAAGGCAACGCAACACACTAGGTGCACTATGCCATCTCACTTGAGATAGTCTTAATGGGTGGCTACAAGACTCATGTGCTTGCAGCCTAGGATTGAGTGGGAGATCTGATAACTATGCGTTGAGGGTTCTATTGTAACTTATTAACGCAATACATTGTTATTACAATTTACGCAGGAAATATAATAAATCATTCTTTTAGCTTAGCACTGGCTACTGAAAGACAATAAATACACACATACATTCAATCATATAACGCAGATATTACCATGGTTCACCCCCCCTGGGCTATGTCCAAAACGATTTGGCTCTTATCTCTTTTATTATAGTCATTCAATCACAACAACGTCGCGTGCTTACAACTCTTCTCAGTTGGGTAAGATCTATATGAGGCGTACTAAATCGCACCAGGCTCCTCAGCCTACGATCTAACCCTCAAGATATACCCTCCTCCATCATCTCTATCTAAACAGCATACAAAAGTAGGTCATACAACGAAATATTACATACCAACTCGCTACAACAGCTCTCTCTATAAAATATGACTCTCCTTTTCTCTGAGACCTAGGTATCTCTATTTATACGTTTCTGGCTCTCCAACCATTACAATAAATTACCAAAACCCTAACCCTATCGTCGTTAGGTATTCCATGCGTGTGTGTGTGCTTATTTTCCTTCCAATTGTAACTTTCCTCTTGCATGCCTTCTTTCCCAAAATCGCCTTTCTTTTCGCCTTGGCCTGCTTCCAACACTTTGTCATATTTGGTAATCGTTGCAATAAAAGTATATTGTACATGAAATACTAACAAATATGTTTGGTTGAATGAAATTTTGAGAGTTTTGCAGGTAAAAGTGGTCTCAAGTATGGCACTACTAAAATTCCATAAGAAATATTGATGCACGATGTTGTAACAACCAAGAAATTATGAGAAGGAACCTCATACTTGGGGAAATTTGAATTTCCTTATGAAACAAATTTTAATTTCTAAGTGAAATTGTTATGATATCATCTCATGATGATTGTATGTGTGTGATACAGATGATATGATGGCTATTTACATTGGAAATTTCATTAAGAAAGTCTATTGTTTGGACACTTGTGCCCTATGATTGCCACAAATTGTAGACTGTCAGTGCAGGTATAGTGATGAGTTGGTGCTCTCCTTGCGTGTGAAAGCCTTGGAAAGATGGATTGTTGAAGGACTTTGTAGC
This sequence comes from Picea mariana, assembly GCA_032191745.1. Taxonomy (NCBI): domain Eukaryota; kingdom Viridiplantae; phylum Streptophyta; class Pinopsida; order Pinales; family Pinaceae; genus Picea; species Picea mariana. Next base: position 89,596 of record JASDQU010011160.1, on the reverse strand, counting down.
AGAGAAGGGATGCTTGATCCTAGAGGTGTGAGTGCACCAAGGAAGAGGAAACTCAAGAATTCATATGGCATGGTGGCTAGAATCATGAGGGTGTGTTAGAAAGAACAATGAGTTGAATTCTTTTCTGAGGTAGCTCTGTGAAATAGAGGAAAGTCCTTAGAATGAAGACATGAAGAGGACACTTGGAAAGAAGATCACCAGAAGGAAACATGATTCAATGACAGGGGCATGGATAAAGTGAGGTATAGTGGATCTGTTACAGTTTTGAAGATGTGATTGAGGAGCATGAGGACGCCATGCAAGAAGGATACTTGCATATTTTTGGATATTTTTGAATAATTTTAACTATACATGTGTATATAATGCACTAACAATAGTGGATAAATAAAGGGGAGGGGAATGTAATACCCCTAGGTTGAACCCCAATTTTAAATGTACATATTATTTATAGGCTAGTTAGCCAGGATGTTTTGGGCCAAAGTAATTTTGTATATATGTCTTGGAGGCCAGAGTTCCTATATGATTTAGGCCAAAGAGCCTTTGATTTGAAAGGATAGAGAGCCTAACAAATGTAAATTGTAATCACTTGGATATATTAAGAAAATACATCACAGTTGCATACCAAGTTAGACGAAAGAGTATGGGGGGCTAGGACTCCATGAGAGGGAAAGGGGGATAAGGGCTTAAGGAAGAGAGCCTAAGTCAAAGGGATCTTGAGCCAAGGAATAAATTAATATTATTCCTAAGTCCTAAGTTTTATGATAAGTTTTTATCCTAAGTTACTAAATGAGGGGAACAAATTACAAGTGGGGGACAAGGTAGTTCCTTGAGTGCCAAATGTCAAAAGGGCACATGCATGTAGAATGTAGGGAATTTAGTGTAATTCCCATTCTCCACCATTCATTCTTCCATTCCATCATTTGTATCTTGGCTAAAGAGTGTAAGTTGTGGAGCTTTGGTTACCCTGTAAATCCTCCTTGGGGGTTTGGGTTTGAGGAAGCAGGTTGTCAGGCCTATGGATCATTCTCTCTGGTTGAGAGAATTGTTTGGAATGTGTTACCCTTTGTGCTAGCCTAATGGGTGCCATAACAGACCCAAGGAAAGGGTGATGCTCGACATCACCCCTCCCCCCTGCCAACAGTCGGACGACCATGCCCGCGGTTGTTACCAATCCAACAGAGCAGGGGAAGGGGGGTGATGTCTGGCATGGCCCCTCCCCACAATTTCCAAATTCAAGTTGTGTTTTTTTTTTTTTTTTAATTTGGTTTTGAATTTTGAATTTTGAATTTTTTTTTAAATTGTTTTAATTTTTTTAGTTTTTGTTATTATGTTGTTACTTGATTTTTCTATTTTAATTTGATTTTTTGGTTTTAATTTTTATTTTAAGTTGGTTTTTTAAATTTTTTATAAAAACATTTGTGATTTTACTATTTTAAAAAAAATAGATTTTACTCTTTTTCAATTCATTTTTTTATTAAAAAAATTTGATTTGCTCTTTTTTCAACAAAAATTGTTTTGTTTTCTTTCTTTCTAAAAGAAAATTGTTTTTTTTCATTAAAAAAAAAAAAGAATTTGTATAGGGGTGTTTCTTTTCCAATTTAATTATTAGTATTAGTATTTGTTCGATTGCATGTATGTTACCTGCGAGACTGGCATGTGGTCTAATAAACTGCAACTCAGGGGCATCTAAGTCTTGAAAATAACCCGAAGATCGTACTTGGTCTGGGCCACACCAACCCTTGACATGGTTGGATTTTTTTGGGTGTCTCCTCCCGACTACCGTGAGTTTCAAACCTTAGCCACATTATAGAACAAAACCCTCGAAATCTCTTCAGGCTAGTGGGATTGGACAATTTAATTATTTTCTTAATGTAAATTATTTAAAAATTAATAATTAAAAAATAAATTATCAGGTAATAACACTTTTAGATTTAGGAGTCAATTTTCAGTGTTTTATTTGTGGTGGTTCCAATGGTTAAGACAACGGTTTTAATTAAGTCATAGTTTTAGCTCCGAAACAAATTGGTGCTACTAGTAGCTTCACTTTTCGATTCAAGGGTCAATTTTAGGATTTTTTTTGCAATGTCAAGGGAGTGATTTCAAACAAGTCACAATTTTAACCACCTCCCAAAAAAAGGGTGCTACTGATAGCACTACTTTTTTATTTGGGGGTTGATTTTGGGGTTTTTTACCCAAAAATATGATTTTTGGGGGATAGAGTTCTCGTTTTGAGGTCACAGTTATCGTTAATTTGGTAACTATGTTAAAAGTAACTTGGGAAACATAGAATCAATAATGAAAAATGACATAAGTTTGTGACAGAGGAGGCATCAAAAGACTCTCCATAGTGACTGGAAGGATAACCAGTCGATGGAGTAAAGACTCAAAGAACATGGTTTGGTCTCCTAAGGCCATACTGAACCCAATATGTTGAGACAAAGACTCAAAACTTAGTGCTTTGTTCAAGGGTGACATGACTACTGCCAAACATAACTGAGAACTTGACTCTTTCCCATCCTATTTTTTATATTTGATTTTATTTTTGTTTTCATGTTATAAAATGATCCAAGTGGATATTAGTGGACACCCACCTATTTCAACTAGCTCCTCTTGACATTTTTTAGTTCAACACGTTCTTCTATACTTCTTTGTAATTGTGGATTATACACTTATGGGGCTGTCTGAATCCCTACACATATTCCAGGTGGATATTGGTGGCCTCCCACCTAATCCAACTGGCTTATTTTGTATGTTTCCATGTCATCATATCTTGTTGTACTTCTGGGGTCGTTTTGGGGCCCTAAACAGTGTTTTTTTGGCTCGCCACAGTCAAAATGTAGGCAAAGTTAGATTTTGATGGCGTAATGTGTATCTCTCTAAAATAACTTTCCAACGGGCTATCACGTCCCCAAAACGAAGATCATATGAAAAAGTTACGAACCTAAAAAGTTGAGGTACCAACTTACCCATAGGGGCCCACATAACTTTTGGTGATTCATCTCCTAGGGTTAGGTTTTTGGGTGTCTAGGGTTTTGGCATTCATGAGTAATATTAAAAAGGCCTCTAGAGCCTTATTATAATCATCTTTCTCATATATATGTGTGTAGCAACCACATCTCTTCTCAAAGATAGCTACCACCATTCGAGCAAGTGTTTCAGTTCTGCAGTTTTACAGTTTCAGCCTATTTCATTTATTCAATAGAAGATATTGTTCACTGGATATATGTGTTGTTCTTTATATCTCTATGTTTATTGTATTCATTATGTTAATTAGTTCATTCCGCTCCTAAATCTGGATCATAAAATCTTAAAAAAGAATAAAAGAATGCTATAATAGAGTGGAGAAAATGAGTGTCGCAGTAAATCAAACTAGTTCCATGAGTAGGGAACATACCTATGCTCAATGCAAGGAACCTGTGCAGAATATGGACACTCGGGGGAATGTTTCCTCCAAGGATGCATATTTCAAGTCACAAAGGAAATTAATGCAAGGATATAAACTAGAGAGAATGCATAAGCAACAAGCTAAATGACAACAAGTTGAACCCAACATTAGGCTCAAAAGCGTAAGTGGGAAATATGAAATCAAATTACAACTTGACAAAATAATTTGGGAGCCCCATGGGGTAATATCTAGAAAAATATTGAGAATAATTTATGAGGCTTTGAAGCAAATTCATGGTGTGAGTAAACAGGGCTCTCGAGCCTATAGAAAACTGCATCATGGGCACTAAAATGGCTAGCAAGGTACTAACTAGGGACCCGTGAAGAGGAAGGCTCTACCATAGATGAGACAAAACCTGTAATAAATTGGGAATGTTTGTGTCACAAGTAAGTGGTATTGATCCTAAGGAAAATATTAAAATGATACTAATTATGCAATGTAGGCGAAAAATGACCTACCCTATATGCCATTAATCAAAAAAATTCCTTGTCGAAGAGTCAAATATGGACCAAAAAGGATGAAAAACAGGTAAAAGGCTCTGTTGTATGACATCCATCCTTAAAAAACTACACAACTAGACATCCTCCTCGGTTTGAAAGTTGGTCCATTAGGTGTAATTAAATAGTGAGGGTGCAAAACTATAATAAAGTGGGTAAACATATTTGTTAAATAGTAAAAGATAAAACTTTTACCATATCATTTTGAATTTTTACCCAAATAGTGCTTTGGAGTGGAAAATACCCTTGAATTTCATCGGGCGATTACGGAAGCTACGCCCAACAAAATCACACGTCATCTGGACCAGGTGAAAGGCCTCCTCCTCCTCTTAATTTTTGACCATTTCATTTTCTATTTTCAGAAAAAAAAAAATAGTAGTTTTGTGAGTTCTTACAAAGGGACGGGTGCATACGTGCCCTCCTTTGGCACGAAGTACATATGAGGTTCCCTATAAGCGCTTGTTATCACAACGGGGCATGTATATATGCATAACTAAATAGAGCATATGAGCCCATCCAAAAGATAAAATGCTTGGTTTAAACTCTTCCTTTGATTAATTTTTGCAACATGTCCATTTTATGGAGGGAAATGAAGCATGAAGAGATAGACAATCAAATTTTTGAAGATTTGAAGGCACTAGAATACCTATGAAATTGTGGATTAAGGAAATTATTTGAAGTAGGAAACATGAGGGCCCAAAAGATACTATTGTAGGTTCTAATAGGATATTGGGACTCGGATGATGACACATTTATTCTTGATGGAAAACCTTTAAATATAGAGGTTGAGGACATTTACTTCATAACGAATCTCTCTCAACGAGGAGAAATATTGAACCTTGAGACTCAAGGTGGTGGTGGTATGATGATCGAGGAGTACATAGCCACATATTATGCCTCGAGTACTGAAAAAATGCGTACTCAAATTTTGATAAGAAGCATTCAAATATTAAGCTTAAATATTATTCTTTGTACCATCGTAAAGAGTGTAGGGTGGACATATCTTCATCAAGCATCACGCCCATAGATGTTCTACAAGATATAATGATTTCAGCCAACAGTGTTCGACTGGAGCTCCTCATTGTTGGCGTTAATGAATACTCAGATCACCAAATGTAAGCTAGGGAGGATGAATAACTTTGGGTATGGAAGTATATTATGCAATTTCTTCCTCAGAAGAGTGCCAACCATAATTCCACAATTATTCATCCCTCCAAATAGAATCAGAGAACCTTTGATGGCTCGTTGCATAGAGGTGATGAAGCGATTGGGGGGTAGGTGATTACCTAGTGTTGGATCATGTTGTCATTGATGCCAAAGGTTTAATTAATTGATGTCAAAGGATTGATGTCAAGTGATTTAATGATGCCAAAGGATGATTGATTGATGTCAAGAAATTGGTTGATTCCAAAGGATTGATTGATTTATTGATTGATTGATTGATGTCTTGTCATAGTATACTAATGTAATTTGTATTATCCTTGATGTGAATGGATAGATGACAAGTGGAATCACAGTCATTGATATGATGCATAGTTTGATTGATGTAAAGATGATTCATTATTTTCTTATCATGGTTGATGAGGAGTACAAATGTATGAACTCGAAAGTGGTCCCCTTATGGTGAAATCCCTCACGGGAAGACGCTTTGTAGTTGAGTTATACTTGAAGTATGGTTGGAGAACCCATGCTTATATGTGGAATAATGAGATAAAGATCACTGAAGTTGTTAGTGAAACTATCCTAGATGGATAGTGCTTGTCATGCCATTTCCGATGGTATGTGGAATGTCACATAACTCCTTGTGGTTTGAGAGTTATGTACCTACGAAGATGAAGGACCCTCATATGTTGGATTGAAGCCCCAAAAATTCAAGAAGTCAAAGTGCTTGAAAAGAAGAAATTATTATTTAAATGATGAAGTGAAGTGACAAAATCAAGGAGGAATACTTAAATGATAAAGTAATGGAGAACTTTCTATTTATGGAAAGTGGTTAACCCTAAAAATGAGGAAAATAGGTTAAGCGACCTAGAAATGGGTTAAGTGACCTAGAAGATGCTTCTAAGGAAGCTACTTGGAGAGTATAAATAAGAGGTAAGGGTCTCTTGTGAAAATTATCTCTTGAGCATGTATTGAAGATCTATTCTGAGAGAGAGGTTGTCTGGAGGATCTCATGGATGCATCAAAGTTTTAGTAAGTCAGAGATCATGATGAAAAATGTTTTGGAAGTTCAGAAACCCTAGTTTCTAAGGTATACGTAGGTTGTAATGAGCCAAGGCATGTACATACGCGGGATGAATGAGGACAGGGCGTGTATAGTGGATGAAGTCATGAAGAATCGTGTGTGAGATGGTGACAGGCTCTTGAAGACTGAAGCAGGTTCCAGATCTACATTCTATGGGCTCAGATCTGCCATAGAAATTCTGGTATGGTTACAATGTTTTCTTGATGGATACTCTTGCTTGTTGTGTAGTGAATGCTTAAGGCATTTTTGGTATGGTTGTTGTGATGTGGTTTTTGTTCGTTGATGGAGTGAGAAACACTCTTCTGATTCAGTACTAATATGATTGCCATAATATGTTGATTGCTTATACATGATTGAGAAGCATTCATATTGTATGGTTGAGGATCATGAGTAAGTTGTTGGAGAGCTTGGATGTACTATGATTGGTTATGGATCAGATTGGACAGTGAAAGATAGAAGACAATGTGATTGAAGGTTGCAGAGGTTCTAATTTCATCTTGAAAAGAAAACCCAAAATACCCAGATGTGATACGTAGGTTGTAGTATAGACCGGCCATGTACATACGCGAGATGTACTACTGGTAGGGTGAGTACATACGCATGTTTCCCTACCGAAAGGTCACGTACCTATTGATAGATTGGTATCTATTGAGGATTGTTTCCTCATATCAGTTGGTGTTGAGTATGTAAGCTGAGTCTTGCATTATAGAATTGGTGCTCTTGTATAGTTGTACTCTATTCAGTTGTTGTTGATAACCCAAGGATTGAAGTCCGTAATAAAAAGAAAAATTGTACATACATCTTGTGTTCCTTGTGTTCCTTGTGATAACGATTTGTTGATGATATATTGTTGATATATGGTGTTGATATATGTTCACATTAAACTGGTTATAAATGACAACAATAAGTAATGAGTAAATGTTGATTGCTAGCTAATGAGTTTTGTGAAGGGGAAGTTTAGGGAAGTTTGGGAAAAAGAGCCCTACATTGTTCACTCCCCGCCTCTCACTGTAGTCGGTGTGTCCAACAATTTTTATCAGAGAAGGCCTTCACTATAAGCCTTAAAAATCTTGGAGGAGATCTATGGACACACAAATGGATGATAAAATTCCAATCCTTGATGGGGAAAACCATTCTACTTGGAGAATAGAAATGAGAGTGCATTTGAAGGAAATGGGTGTGGGTATTTGGAAGGCAGTCATTGGTGGATCAGTTTCCTTGAAGAACAAGTAAAATTTTGCAGCTGAAAGGGAAGGAAAGAAGAATGATGCATTGGCTCTCAAGACCATTCTTAGTGGACTCTCAAGCCCTATCAAAGAGATCATAAGACAATGCACTTCCGCCAAGGATCTATGGCTAAAGCTAGAGGAGACATATCAAAGCAAGAAGGAAAATATTGAAGACCACTCCATCAAGATCATAAAAGGTAAATAATCTCCAAAAACTCTTGTTTGCAATTATTCAAAATGTGATGATGTTGACTTTTTCTCTTCAAGTGAAAAAGAAAATCTAAAAGTAGTTTGGATAGAATCAATTGATTGTTATCCCATGGAAGAAGTAGAAGAAAAACTATCGGAGCTTAAAGAGAAAATTGAAAGAAGTCTATATGAATATATCAATGACCACTATTATATAGACTATGGCTATCTTTCGAATAACACTAAAAAGTTTCTTAAGAAGAGTCAAAGGCACATCTTGAAGTTAAAGGAAATGCTCAAAGATCAAGAAGAGAGTAAAAAGACTCAATTAGAAGAAAAGGAAGAAGAGATCACAAGACTAAAGAATGAAAAAGAAGATAAGAAGGTAGATGATGAGATTAGCAAAAGTTTTGAAAGTATTTCCCATCTCAAGACCCAAATTGAAGAATCCAAAAGGGTAGAGGAACTATTGAAGAATCAAGTAAATGAAAAGGAAGAGTCGCGTCATAAGTTTGAAGCTGAAGTTGTTGATCTTAGAAAGAAAGTAGAGAAGTAAAACAAATTCTTGAATAACTCACAAATATTGAATGCGATCTTGGAAAATCAAAGATCACCAAATGATAAATCAGGTCTTGGATACAAGAGAGAAGCTACACATATTGAAGAAAGCACCTCAAAGAAGCATGATGTAAGTCCCTCATTCTCAAAGGATGAAGACAATGTTGAAAATCAACCATCTACACAAGGCAAAGAAAATTTCAAAAGAACAAAGCAAGGAAGACATCAAGAAGCCATCTTTACACCTCAAAGAATATGGACACCAAAACAAAGGTATGAAAGTGTTTATCATGGTCAATGTTATTCATGTAATGAATATGGTCACAAATCTTTGGAATGCAGATCTTGTGCAAGGAGAAANAATGGAAGCTTACATAACACCATAAGGTGTTGGAGATGTGATCAAGTAGGACACATTGTTGTTCACTGTCACAACATGAGATGCTACAACTGTAGTGTATTTGGCCACAAATCCCAGGATTGTTGGAACACATGAAGAAATTCCATGATGAGGACTTCATATAGCATGACTAGAAGAAGGAATGAAGTAAGGAAGGGAGACATCATTGAAAATATAGAAGCTCAGAGCTCAAGTTCTGAGAAGAAGGGACACCTTCAGAAGTGGGTGAAGAAGACTGAACAACCAGAGAAGAATGGAAGCCTTGAGGGAAGCTAAAGTGTGTCATCTACTAAAGCATACGCAGGTGACAGTGGTAACAGTCACATACATATGCAGTATGACCTTGAATAGGTTGCGTACATATGTGAGTTGTCTTTGCAATAGGCCACGTATATGTGGTAAATCCTAGGAAAAAGAGCTATGCACAAGGGTTGCAACTTGATGTGATTGTATAACTCTATGTTGCAGGGTCTGACATAGTTTGGTGCAGGTTCTGACAATGTTTGTTGCAGGTTTTCATGATTAAATATTGGATTATGTAATGTGATGATATAAAATGAAAGGCTATCTTGGATGCATGGCACTAACCCATGAGTATGGATTGAGGCATTCTTCTATTGAAGAACATTGTTGGTTATGACAGTGAAGTTATGGTAACCTTGTTATGTGATATATCTTGATCATGCTAACTAGAGACGTCATTGATCTATTGAAGAATACTACTAGTACATGTATTGTTGGATGCTTAGTATTTGTTGTAATGAATGGAGGATTGAGGCTAGATCCATAGTTGATGCATGATTGATACAATTCTAGTAGATTGGTAGAGGCGCTTACTAGCAAGTTGATTGACACATGTTTTATGGTTGATTTGAAATACATGCATGAGGATTCATTTTGTTGTGGTGCATGGTTGATGTACTTTCTTGGTACAAGTGGTGATACATGTCGATGCACATGTTTGGTACACTCATAGATGGTATATGTTTGGATGATAGTACTTGGCTAAAAGTACACCATTGGTATTACTTGATTAGAACATACTTTGGTACATGATGTATTGGATGATATGATGAGACACTTGATTGATTGAGATACATTATTGTGGCACTTGGTTCATGGTGAAGACATATCTTGAGTGATATGACAGTTGTTTGATGCACATGGCTGGCATATTGGTATATGAACGTAGTTGGCATGTTGGTATATGAACGTGGTTGGCATGTTGGTAGAGGCACATGGTTGGCATGTTGGTAGAGGCATATGATTGGTACACCATTGGCACATGTTTTTAGCATATGGTTGATATATTCCATTGATGATATATTATGGCACATTGTATGGTGTTGATGTACATGGTTGATGTACATGGGTGTTGTACATGGTGGGCACACAATTTGGTACATGATGTACTTGGTTGATGTTTTATTCATGATTCTCTTGTTGACATATCTTTTGTTTCATGGTATGGCACAAGTTTTTATGCATGGACAGGTCTAAGGATCGTCATAGAAAGAGCGATTGTTCTATGATCCAATTGAGCAGTGGCATTTGCAGCAGAAGCATATTGCAGTGGTATCATATTGTTCATATTGCAGATAAGATAGGGGGATTCATTCTTATTCCTGTGATTCTAGGAGGAAAAAGCCCTATATTTGGATGGAGGAATAATTCCAGGGGGAGAAATGATCACAGGGGATCATGAGCAATGTATCTTCAGCATTAAATCAGAGTGATATCCCTTGTTCAAAAATGGGAGAGATTATTCAAAGGAATATCAAAGGCATTCAGATAGGGGGAGAAACCCCAATGAGAGTTCAAGGAGGGGGAGCATCCCCAAGGGGAGAATGACCCTTTTCCATTGATGTCAAAGGGGGAGAGATAGTCACATTGATGTGATTGATGACTATTGATGTAGAGCATGCTTTTTCTACATGTTGACATCAATGATTGGTGTTGACATCAAAGTTGTTATTGCCATCAATGCCAAAGGGGGAGATCGTTGGATCATGTTGTCATTGATGCCAAAGGTTTAATTAATTGATGTCAAGTGATTGATTGATGCAAAATTATGATTGATTGATGTCAAAGGATTGATGTCAAGAAATTAGTTGACGCCAGAGGATTGATTGATTGATTGATGTATTTTCATAGCATACTAATGTAATATGTATTTTCCTTGATGTGAATGGATAGATGACAAGTGGAATCATAGTCATTGATATGATGCATAGTTGGATTGGTGTAAAGATGATTCATTATTGTCTTATCATGGTTGATGAGGAGTACAAATGGATGAACTCCAAAGTGGTCCCCTTATGGTGAAATCCATCACGGGAAGATGGTTTTTGGTTGAGTTATCCTTGAATTATGGTTGGAGAACCCATGCTTATATGTGGAATAATGAGATAAAGATCAGTGAAGTTGTTAGTGAAACTATCCTACATGGATAGTTCTTGTCATGCCATTTCTGGTGGTATGTGTAATGTCACATAACTCCTTATGGTTTGAGAGTTATGGCCCTACGAAGACGAAGGACCCTCATATGTTGGCTTGAAGCCCCAAAAAGTCAAGAAGTCAAAGTTCTTGAAAAGAAGAAATTATTATTTAAATGATGAAGTGAAGTGACAAAATCAAGGAGGAATATTTAAATGTTAAAGTAATGGATAACTTTCTATTTATGGAAAGTGGTTAACTCTAAAAATGAGGAAAATAGGTTAAGTGACCTAGAAATGGGTTAAGTGACCTAGAAGATGCTTCTAAGGAAGCTACTTGGAGAGTATAAATAAGAGGTAAGGGTCTCTTATGAAAATTATCTCTTGAGCATGTATTGAAGATCTATTCTGAGAGAGAGGTTGTCTGGAGGATCTCATGGATGCATCAAAGTTTCGGTAAGTTAGAGATCATGATGGAAAATGTTTCGAAAGTTTAGAAACCCTAGTTTTTGAGGTATGCATAGGCTGTAATGAGCCAATTCGCGTACATACGCAGGATGAATGAGGACAGGGCACGTACAGTGGATGAAGTCATGAAGACTGGTGTGTGAGCTGGTGACAGGATATTGAAGACTGAAGTAGGTTCCAGATATACATTATATGGGCTCAGATTTGTCATAGAAATTATGGTATGGTTACATTGTTGTCTTGATGGATACTCTTGCTTGTTGTGTAGTGAATTATTAAGGAATTTTTGGTATCGTTGTTGTTATGTGGTTTGTGTTGGTTGATGGAGTGAGCAACACTCTTCTGATTCAGTACTGATATGATTGCCATAATATGTTGATTGCTTATACATGATTCAGAAGAATTCATATTGTATGGTTGAGGAGCATGAGTAAGTTGTTGGAGAGCTTGGATGTGTTGTGATTGGTTATGGATCAGATTGGACAGTGAAAGACAGAAGAGAATGTGATTGAAGGTTGCAGAGGATTTGATTTCATCTTGAAAAGAAAACCTTAAATACTCATATGTGATACACAGGATGTAGTACAGACTGGCTACGTACATACGCAAGTTGTACCACTGGTAGGGCGCGTACATACGCATGCTGCACTCTCGATAGGTCATGTACCTGTTGACAGATTGGTATCTGTTGAGGATTTTTTCCTCATCTCAGCTGGTGCTGAGTATGTAAGTTGAGTATTGCATTATAGAGCTAGTGCTCTTGTAGAGTTGTACTCTATTCAGTTGTTGTTGATAACCCAAGGATTGTAGTCTGTAATAAAAAGAAAAATTGTACATACATCTTTTTTTCCTTGTGATAATGATTTGTTGATGATATATTGTTGATATATAGTGTTGATATATGTTCACATTAAATTGGTCATAAATGAAAACAATAAGTAATGAGTAAATGGTGATTGCTAACTAATGAGTTTTGTGAAGGGAAAGTTTAGGGAAGTTTGGGAAAAAGAGCCTACACTGTTCACCCCCCCCCTCTGAGTGTAGTCGGTGTGTCCAACACCTATCCCATATGATGATGATTTATTTATATGGTGGTCATGAAGAGTTATCGTGATTGATGATTATCCCTATGAAGGGATAAACTTCAGCACAAACCTATACATGCCATTATCACCCGACACCACATTAGGAAAGATAGGTAACAAATTTTTAAAGTTTTAAAGTTATACAATTTTTATGTATTTTAATTTAAGAAAAAACTCTAGAGGCAAGCCAAAAAAGAAATATTTTTGGCATGGATGATGACTCTAACAAAACTTTCGAATGAGCAGATATTGGACCAGCACAATCGGTGGGATACCCCCGGCACAGCCGTAGAGGACGAGGCGAAGACCATCCCAGAGTGGATGCAAATATAGTGCTTCAAAATGTTTAGTGGAAATTTTATAGACTCACTCACCAAATCCTTATGATACAAATCGAGGATCTCCTAGAGCAAGTACAACGACAGGTCATTCGAGTACCACAGACTTAGGTTTGACTCTTTTGACATCTAGAAAATGTCGTAGTGTGTTACCATGAGGCACATGTAGGGGAAGGGCCCTCAGCCTAGTCATTATATACTATATTATACTAGCCCTATAGATGTATATTCAAGGATATATGCCCAATTTTGTAAAGACAATACACATTTTTGTACTTGATGGATATATATATATATATATATATATATATA
>JASDQU010011160.1:58531-76264 GCA_032191745.1 Picea mariana | reverse complement strand
AGATTATAACTCCCATGAATGTGCACATAAGTTATAAAATCAAAGGAATGCTCTAGAAGACATACTTGTAGGAATCATAAGAGAAGAGTAGGTTTACAGACTCGGTAATCGCCATTTAATTGAGATAACCAGTTGGGAAACCAAGCGAACCTCAAGATATCAAATGCCTTACGAAATGGTGTCTCCAAGAAGTTCGATCATGGTACTATACTTTGCAAAATTATTGGTCACTATCCCAAGACAAGCACGTCATGATGTCACCAACTAACCGAATAAATCAACCAAGAGGAAAAATCCATATTCTGAGTGTAGTGGATAGCATCATCTTCGAATCCTATGAAAACCATCATTTCCAATGAAATATTCTAACGAAACATAAGCACAATAAGAAAAAATCAAATGAAAAAGGAACTAAACTAATCCTAAATACTACTAATATACGACAATTACAAAGGGGAAAATGCCCGGACATCATTTCTCAAGCATAGTATCTCTTAAGATAGAGCCCATTTTGGGGCTCATCCAACACATTCCCCTCATAATCAACAAGTTTATAAGCACCTTTCCTCAACACACGCCTCACATTGTAAGGCATGTGTCACATTGCATTAAACTTTCCTGCCCCTAAAGCTTCTTTGTCTTGATCATAGACTAAAAGAATATCTCCTTCAGAAAAAATCCTAGGGCGAACAAACTTTTTGTATTAGAATTTAACATGATTCTCTTGTGGCTCGTTTGTCATGGAAACATATCGACGTTGCTTGTCAAGATGCTCTAGGTGAATAATACACTCTTCTAACTTGGACTTATCGAGAAGGGGCTCAACAACTATTTTTAAAGAGGGAATCTCACATTCAATGGTAAATATTGCTTCAACTTCATGAGCAACTTTAAAAGGAGAGAACCCTATGGAAATATTCACTGAAGTTTGATACTCCCATAATGTTGGATACAACATCAAGTGCCAATTTGACTTACTTCCATTAACCATTCATTGGAGGATGGTCTTGAGAGACTTTTTTAAGACCCCCACCTAACCATTCACCTGTGGATAGTAAGGATATAAATTCTCATGTCTAAATCCAAACATAGAAGCTAACTGTGACCTCATATTGTTCGAAAAATGACTTCCATGGTTAATGACAATCTCTCTCGTAACCCCAAACCTATCAATTATCTAGTTAAATGTGAAATGTCTGTCAGTATCACCAGCTTTAGAAAACTTAGGCATGGACTCCACCCACTTTTTGAAGTAGTTGATGGCCACGATAATGTATTTATGCCCCCTATCTGAAGTTGAGTGGCATGTGGTAAAATATACCCCCCACTTGGTGAAAGGGTTGACGGTGATGACAGGGAACGATGGAGTTAGGTGTGCATGCATTTTACTAGTAACAATTTGGCATGGATGACACTTCTTAACCACATCTATGCAAACTTTAAAGATCGTGGTCCAAAAGTATTCGACGCATAGGATTTTATGGGTTGTCTCCAACATAGAAAGATGACCTCCACAGGCTCCACTATGGCAGTTGTTTATCACACTCTCCACCTCTTCGTGGGTCAAACAATGACAAAGAACCGAATCAACCCCGCAACAATACAAAGTGTCAGCGATAATAAGGTAAGACTTTTCATGATGGTCAATACATCGTCGCCCGTCTCACGAATAGTTTTGAGATAACTTCAAAGCTTGGAAATACATAATTATATCCCCATACCAAGGGTCAAAGGAAGAAATGAGGAAAATTTTCTCATCAGGGAATGAGTCTATTATGATAACATCCTTATTTTTTATCAGAAACTTTGACATAATCTCGACGAAAACCAACATTTTTTTGGACTTTGAATATGCAAAGTCTAGGTTGAATTATTGTAATATGATGAAGAACATATTATATTTTCCCCTGACAAACCGTCAAGTTAAAACATACTAAAATGGATTAACGTGAGCGATCACAATGGTTTTGTGCAATAAAATATAGTTCTAAAGTCTATGGATGACATGCACGACCACCAAATCCAAATTCTTGACATGTGAATAATTAAGCTCAGAAGCCACTAAGCCACAGTTAAGATAGTAAAGGACATGATCTTGGAGCGCATCATCTTTGTGAATTAATACCATACCGGTCATCAATTTCGATGCTGCAAGATACAATAGGAAAATTTTGCTATAGTCTGGGGGACTCAAAAAGGGGGAAGACATAAGATCCATCTTCAACACGTCAAAATATCGTTGCGTGAAATCATCTCATATAAATGGGACCCCCTTTTTCAACAAGTGTATAAATCCCTTGGTGATGTCGGCATAGTTAGCTATGAAATGACTAAGGAAATTATCTTTCCATTGTAATCTATTAAGCTAATGAATGTTAGGAGGGTGAGGCCACGGATGATTTTAGGGGCTAAATTTCGTTAATGGGCTCATTTTCCATGGTTTTTCCCAAAAACATATTTGTTATTCTAAAAATGATTCGCCCAAATTCTATAGGAAAAAAATATTTTACCTTAAAAATCACCAAGATTTTATACAAACTATATAAAATCCTTAGAAATTTGAACATTTTTACAAAACATTGCCAAACATTTTATAGTTGGCATATGAAGGATTAGTAAGATTTGCCAAGGTTTCTACATTTTAAAATAAATTTCCATCCTTAAAATCATCCCTGGGTGAGGCAACTGAACTATTTCCTCAACCTCTAAAGGATCGACCATGATCCCCTTATTAGACACTGTAAAACCCAAGAGACGCCCCAAAATGATGAAAAATATGCACTTGTTAGGATTCAAATGAATTCGATAGTACTGTCATATTTAAAACACAAGGTAAAGATGAGTAGGATGATATACTCTCTTGTGAGAGTGAGTATCTAGATCATCAAGATAGGCCTCCATACTATTCATAATATCATGAAAATCGAAGGGCATGGCCCACTGGAACATAGCGCAAACATTTCTAAGGCCAAAAGTCATATTTCGATAATTAAATGTACCCCAAGGACATATAAATGCAGTATTGTGTTGATCCTCAGGATGGCTCTGATTCTAGTTATAGCCTAAGAATCCATCCATGAAAGAAAATATCTCACTTCCAACACACTCATCGATAATCTGATCTATAAATGGTGTGGGGAAGTTGTCCTTTAGACAAGCCTTGTTTAGATCTCTAAAATCCATACAGACTCGGATTGTCCCCTATATCTTATCTACTAGAACGAGGTTGGATACCCATTCAGTCATGGGAACTAGGTAGATAAAACCATCTTTGAGAAGTTTTTCCACCTTGGCCTTTATTGTTTCCACCTTCCTAGGATTAACAAGTTGAAGATTTTGTCAAACATGTTTCGCATTTTCATACATTCTGATTTCATGTTTGACAATTTAGGGATTTATGCCTATAATTTCATCATATTTCCAAGAAAACACATCATGAAATTCCTAAATAGATTAGTGTAAATGAAGACTTCATCTGAAGAACAATATTCCCCTGTAAACATGTTTTCAGTGACATCGGGGTTTCGAGAGATATTGATTGGAATTGTTTATGAAATGTTCACCATGTTTCCCTCGACATACACTCCATGTGTCTCCAAGAAGGGATGATTTTAAGGATGGAAATTTATCTCAAAATGTAGAAACCTTGGAGAATCTTAATAGTGCTAACCATGTGAACTATAAAATGTTTGGCGATATTTTTGTAAAAATATTCAAATTTCTAAGTATTTTATATAGTTTCTATAAAATTTGGGCTATTTTGAAGCTAAAATAATTTTATTCTATACAATTTGGGAGAAATGTTTTTAGAAAAATGAAAATTGGTGAATCTTTTTTGGGGGAAAAGCATGGAAAATTAACCCATCTACGAAATTTATACCCTAAAATCATCTATGTCTCCAAGGGGTTCATGGTCCGATCATGATCTCTAATAACGGTTGATCGAAACTCTTGGCTCTCAATCCTATTAATCTCTAGGTGGAAATATGACCTATGATGCAATTCCTCCCAAGGTTGTTTAGGCCCATTCATTGCCTCTAGGATAGCCTCATAGAAAGAAAACATTGTATCCAGAAAATAAAGAGAGTTGGAATAGTCCATGGCCCATACAGACTTAGTAAGATGATCTAACTCTTATGTCCAGGAAGGAGTTGAATCAATGTCTACAGTGGCACTTTGAGTTGTTTGATATGTTATCTTTGTTACAAACAATAGCAAAGCCATTTTGGCATGCTCAAGCCCTTACACAGAATACAATGGAGAAGGTGGAATCCATGAGTCCTCAAAGTATGATGTACGAAAACGGCACACATGGGAAGAGAGAACTGACGTGATCGATTATTTAGAGCAATTTGGAGTAGAGTTAACGTAAGATATTGGCATCATGAAGTTAAATTTTTCCATCAAAAAAGGATACAACCTAGTACCCATACTCTGAGTGGTCATCTAAGAATTACTGAATTACGGGACAATAGATCTCATGCGATCCAAATGGATCCAAAAAGGCCAAAAATTCAAAGTTCTCGTATTCATATGAAACCAACACCATCGCATAGTGCACGTCGTGTCAATTCTGGTAGTATATTCTTTTTCGAAAATGGACTTTGTATGGGGGAGTTATCGCGATATGAAGTTTTTCCCAAACGAGCAAAAAGTCAAAGTCAAAGTCAAAAGGTCAAAGTCAATTGATGACATCAGAAGTACGGTTGATGATGTTAGCATGAAACGTGGAAGCCTCTGAGCATGACACGTGTTAGGTGGATTCAACATTTTTGGGTGTTGATGTGGTGATGAAGTGGACTGTACATATTGACATGTGGCATTCCATACGATGACATGGAAATACAGACGTTGATGTGGTAGCTGACTAGGCAGGCTAACATGGCAGTATGGATGCCGAAGTGGCAGCTGACTAGGAAGGATATCATGGAAGTATGGACATTGGCGTGGCAGGCTGACCTGGCTCGGGCCAATCAGGGGGTGGCACGTGGCCCAATAAGAGGGTGCCACATGGTAGCCCGAATTTTCCCAATGTCGGCTAGGTCAAAATTTTAGGGCCCTGGTCACAAGGGGTGCTATATGAAAAGGAGCCCAGGATTTGGGGGCTATGCCAGTTGTGCTAAATCTGGCGGATTTGGCCAAATTTTGAGGATTTTACCAAATTTGAGCCTCATTTTAGTGGATTTTTGCCTGGAAAATGGGATCTGAGCCCAAAAAGAGCCTAGAAAGAGGGGGCAAGTTGGTATTTCGACCCCCAACACAAATTTTATATAAAAAAATCATGCTTGAGTTCTTTGGGAGGGACGATACAATAGAATGATGAAGAATTTGTGAAGTTCAAGCCATTTTTATGCAAGGAAGCCATTGAGGAAGCAAGCTTTGGAGGCCATTTCCAGGAGTTCTACTCCACCTTTTCCAATGTCGTCTATTTCATCAGGTTCCTGAGACAAAAAAAAACACAACAGAGTCTATCAGAGACCAAATTGATGTAATTTTGATACATGTTTTAAGATTTGAATATTAATAAGAAGCCTCCCACTGAAGACAAAGGCCCGGAGACATAGGAAAATTTGTGCCAAACTCTGTTATCAATCTTTGGTGTTATGGTTTGTTGTTCTTATAGTCTATTTTTTGTTATGATTTCTTTATGATGGATACAACATTATTTCATTAAATCTTCTTCTTGTCTTTAAATCCTAAATGGTAAAATAAATCATGAATAAACTTAACCAAAGTCTTTAAAAGATCATTTCGGATCAAGTGGTATCAGAGCAGGTTGACAGTTGGTTGTTTGAGTTTGCATGATTACCAGGGAAACGTTCAGGTGTTGAATGATAATGAGATCTAAGTCTCAAAATGGATAAGGAAAAATTGTATATTTCATTCCTTAGCTTGAACGAGAATTGCGAAGGAAGAGCATGGCATCTGGAGAGGAATTTTCTCAAGAAGAGAAATATAAGGAAGAGCATGGCATCTGGAGAGGAATTTTCTCAAGAAGAGAAATATTTTCTAAAGACTTTGTTTGTTATGTCAGAGATGGTGAAGGTGTTATATAATGATTACCTAGAATGGAAGAAACCTGGTCATAGTGAACCATCAATACATAAAAGTGAAGGTGGAGGAGACACTCCTAACACTCCTCGTGATTTTCCTTCATCTCCATATTCTTCTTCTTCTTCAAGTTCAAGTTCTACTTCCAACACTACTTCTACAAGAAAACATTATCATTCTCATAAACATAAGCTTGATATGCTATTACTTAAACTTGATGTAAAATTTGTTTTGCCTATGTATGATGGCTAAGTTAACGCTGATAAACTTGATAACTGGGTTAGACAGATGGAGGTATATTGTAACACACCCACAACGAGGCTAAAAAAAAAAAAAAAAAATCGTTCTCCTTCTAGGAACAAATTCTCTCTCTCTACGGGTTCTAATTTGGAAAGTCTGGGACTCAGCCCGAACCTATGGTCAAGATTCTCTTATTCTCTAAGTCAAACGATACTTTGAGACCTTGATAGTCTCACCTCTTAATCAAACACAGGCCCTTTCGGCCTCTGGTGCAGGTCTTATGATACCTTTGACTTTCTCCTTCATGCTTCAGCGAAGTCTTGGAGTTTGATTTAGCCCCTTTTTCTTGACCCCTCCTTGGATGTGACCTTGGATGATGACCTTACACAACCAAACAATTGTGAGCGTGTCCAAAGGTGGTTTGAAACCAAACTACTTTTCGACCCACAATCCTCCTCGAGCCTCCACGTGTCCTTTCTCCAAAATCGGGGTTTGGATTTCGGCCCACCCTCAACTTTTTAAATTTCGCGCACCTCCAATCCCTGCAATTCTATGGGACCATCGATCTCCTGATATTGATGGTACTGTCAAAACTGAGAGTTCATATCTTCCCTTTTCAAATCCACGGACCAGATATTCCACTCCTAAATCAACAGATGTGATGTCCTTCGTGAATTCCGGACTTCAAGATTTTCAATTCTCAAACCCTGCTTTCCCCCATATAATCTTTTAGATTTGGAAATATATAGAAACCCATAATCCTAAATCAATGACCCTACTTCTACTTCGGGTGTTTGACCTTTCAACTAGATCAACAGTCTGATGGCCCTCTTCTCAATCAACGGTCGAGATCTCCTTCGGGTATCCTGACTTCGGAGATGATCCAAGTGGATCATCTCAAAATTCGATAGAGTTAAAGTATTCAAAATACAAATTAAATCTTACAAAGTGGAAGAGCTCGTGAGCATCTTTCTGGTGACGTTCGTTTCGGTAAAAACGCCCTCCAGATGACGAAGATGTCAGCAGTTGAAGTTTCAGCAAAGATGGTTAAATGGTGAAAAATGGCTGGAAATGGTTTAAAAAAATGTAATTTGGGGCTATGGGAATTGAACCCAAGACCTTTTGAAAAGGCCACCATGACCCCATGGTTGGGTAAAAGGGGGTGGTCAAGGGCTTATCCCTTGACCTTGCCAACACCGAGGCCGCCCTTGGTATATAAATGTTATTATAAACCATGCCATTTTCCAAATATCACGTACCAATTATGCCTCCACAAACTATGCCATATTAAATCACGCCATATATCCAAAGTCAATATATTACAAACCATATGCGACTTCATATAAATTATACCATATATAACCATATGTTATAACACGCCAAAGTTCAACCATATAAATGTGCCAAACCATATGTTAAATCAACCATATCAACGTGCCAAGCCACATGTTAATCCAAAGCCCAAAATACAAACGGTTATGCAATATACGGTGGGATGGAAGAAGCCCGCAGGTTTGACCCCGAGACTTCCGCTTCCCAACCCAACATGTCTAACCAATGGGCCACCACCACAAGACATGGCATGGGGTGGCGCGTCCCCCTTTTAAGCCGAGATTTGGGGGATTTTGGAGGGCACGTGGCCCATGGCTCGCGCTTCCTTAAACCATTGTTTTTTTTCCCTTATTTAAACTGAGCGTGGGCACGGATCCCGTGGTGGGAGTTTGATGTAGGCAGAGGCTGGCACACAAACCGAGGTGGTTTTGCATAGTGATCGAGGTGGATTTTGCACATGGACCGAGGTGGTTTTTCATGCAACCCGAGGTGGATTTGCATGCAAACTGAGGTGGTTTTCACGTAGATCAAGGTGGTTTTGGATTTGCACGCATCTCGAGGCCATATGGATTATACAGATCAGAGGCAAATTTTTGGAATTGTGCTAAGAAGGGCACTCTAAGTCCAGTTCTGAAATATATCAAGTTTATACTCAAAAGTCTCAGTTTTTCGTAAGGATTCCAGATCCAGCTTCATTTTTTGCATTCAGGCATCCAGACAGAAAAGTGCTCATAGAATCTTTCAAATGCACAGAAAGGTATTCATGTTCATACTTTAAAGTCTCAGACTTTCATCTTGCAGCTATTGTTGAAGTCTGTTACTGTATATGACTGACAGAATTTAGAATTCACTTTGTAAGCATTTGAATACTTAATCTATCAGCCTTCCCATTTGGAAAGTGGCCCAGAGACGTAGCCATTGGGTCTGGTGAACTTTGTTACCAATTCTTGTTCATAGATGGTTTGCTTACATGTTTATGTGCTCATGTGCTTGATGGATGTTCTTTAATTTTGCATTACAAAGGTGGTTAACAGTTAAAAACTCACATGCAAATAATGGTTAAAAGATCTTGAATTTTAGATCAAGTTAATTTTTAGATCAAGTTGGTATCAGAGCGAGGTTAACCATTTCTTTGTGAGTTGATGTTAACAAGATCCAGGCTTCAACGTGGTGAAGGAGAACTTGAAGAGTTTGATCCAGAGATTGGTTCAACAAGAGGAAGGATGTCTTCACCAAAAGGAGAAGAAGCAGCTTCTTCTATCCCTTCTGAAGGGGAATTTCTGAAAGCTTTCATGAGAATGCAAATGATGGTAGAGGAGCTCTATCAAGATTGAAATAAAGGTGAACAAGGTGGACCATCTCATACAAAAGATAAAAAAGAAGGAGGTGGTGAGGAACCTCCTAAAACCCCACCAACTTCTCCATCTTTTCTTGATGGTTCTATTCCTTCTCCATTTGAAAAGAAAAAACAAAAGTTGATCTTAATATGACTCATTTAAAGATTGACATTAAGTTTGAATTACCTATGTATAATGGAGAGCTTAATGCTGAAAAACTGGACAATTGGATCTGTCAAATTGAAGTTTATTGTAGGATTCAAAACTTTACTGAAGATGATGTTAAAATTCAGTTGGCTTCTCTCTGACTTGGAGGGAATGCTCTCATTTGGTGGGAGAGAAGATCTCAAGAGGATCTTTCCACAAAAGGCAAAATCATTTCCTCTTGGTATGAGTTCATTTCAGCACTTAAAAAGCAATTTTATCCATTAGGGTATATGCAGCAAGATATGATAGATTGGCAGAATCTGAGGCAAGGTAAGGGACAAAGTGTGCAAGAATACACACAGGAACTTCGAAAAAGATCCTTGGTACTTGGTATACCTCTCTACACTCAAGAAACTCTTCTCAAATATATAGGAGGATTGCATAATTATTTACGTCATATGATATTGATGTTTAATCCCACTAAGATTGATGAGGTATGTGTTCAAGAAACTCACATTGAGTCAAAAGGGAAGAGTCTTCATGATGTTTCTTCAGTTGAATCTGTCCAGGCAAAAGAAAGCAATGAAAAGTGGAAAGGTAAACATGCAAATACAATGAAGAAGGGTGATGAGAGACCTACATGGTCGCATTGTCAAAAGCAAGGGCATGAAGAGGCAAAGTGTTGGAAGCTACATCCAGAAATGAAACCGAAGTGGTTTAAGGATCGGAAGGGGAAGCAAACAGCCACGGTTATCATTGAGAACCTTGGATTAGATTCCGAGGACAAAACAAAGATAACAATCATAGGTGTGAAAGGTAAATCTATTGTTGATAATGATTCTAAAATTGGTTCTTCATGTGCTTCTACTTCTAAATATGATGACAATTCTAAGGATAGAAAGAGGAATGCATTGTTTCATATAAGAGTGATTACAAAACAAACAAAGGTTGACACACTCATAGATAGTGGATCTCAAGCTAATATTATTTCAGAAGAAGTAGTTAAGCAATTGGGATTAACAACAAAACCACACAAGAAACCTTATCCATTAGGTTGGGTATGCAAAGATAAAAGATTACAAGTCACACAACAATGTGATCTAAAGTTTGCAATTACATCTAAGTTTGTAGATGAGGTTGAATTTGATGTGGTCCCACTAGATATATGTGGAATTGTGTTGGGAAGTCCATACTTATATGATCGAAAAGCAATCTTCTATCGAGAACATAATCAGTGTCACTTGTTTAAAGAAGGAATTGAGTACATAGTGCATTCACATTCATTCAAAAATGACAAATCATTGGGCACTATACAACAATTAAAAAGGGTTGTTAATGCAAGTCAGAATTTGGCACTTATGTATTATACAATGTAAGGAAGAAAAGAATCCTAAGCATGAAAAGGAAGTGTCATTTCACTACAATGCACCTGTTTTGGTTGATAGTGTTTCTATGGTTAAAAGTCAGGATGGTTTGGGTACAATCTCTTTCACATGTTCAATGTTTATATTCATCTTATTACTCATCAACAGTATGTGGTTGGTTCCGACAATGTTGAATGAAGATGTGATTAAGAATGTGATTAATGTACTTAAAAATGTCAGTGCAGTGTTGATTGTTGTATTTTTGAGTCAGATGTATAGTTTCCAGGAAGAATGGATAGGTGATATAGGACAAGTGATACAAACATGTCCTCACTTATTTTCTGAATGATTTCATACTTTTTTTGGCCAAAAATCTTTCCAGTGGGAAGGTTTGATCCAGGTGGATCATCTCAAAATTCAATAGAGTTAAAGTATTCAAAAGGAAAACTAAAGCTTACAAATTGGAAGAGCTCATCAGCAGCTTTCCGGTGACGTTCGTTTCGGGAAAAACGACCTTCAGATGACAAAGATGTCAGCAATTCAAGTTTCGGCAAAGATGGTTAAATGGTGAAAAATGGTTGGAAATGGTTTAAAAAAATGTAATTTGGGGCTATGGGAATTGAACCCAAGACCTTGTGAAAAGGCCACCATGACCCCATGGTTGGGTAAAAAGGGGTGGTCAAGGGCTTAGCCCTTGACCTTGCCAACACCGAGGCCCCCCTTGGTATCTAAATGTTATTATAAACCATGTCATTTGCCAAATATCACGTACCATATGCCTCCACAAACTATGCCATATCAAATCGCGCCATATATCCAAAGTCCATATATTACAAACCATATGCGACTTCATATAAATTATACCATATATAACCATATGTTATAACACACCAAAGTTCAACCATATAAATGCGCCAAATCATATGTTAAATCAACCATATCAACGTGCCAAGACACATGTTAATCCAAAGCCCAAAATACAAACGGTTATGCAATATATGGTGGGAGGGGAGAAGCCCGTGGGTTTGACCCCGGGACTTCCACTTCCCAACCCAACATGTCTAACCAATGGGCCATCGCCACAAGATGTGTCATGGGGTGGTGCGTCCCCCTTTTAAGCCGAGATTTGGGGTATTTTGGAGGGCGCGTGGCCCATGGCTCACGCCTCCTTAAACCATTGTTTTTATTTCCCTTATTTAAACTGAGCGTGGGCATGGATCCTGTGGTGGGAGTTTGATGCAGGCAGAGACTGGCACACAAAACGAGGTGGTTTTGCACAGTGACCGAGGTGGTTTTTGCACATGGACTGAGGTGGTTTTGCATGCATATTGAGGTGGATTTGCATGCAAACCGAGGTGGTTTTACACATAGATCAAGGTGGTTTTGGATTTTCATGCATCTCGAGGCCATAAGGATTGTAGAGATCAGAGGTAGATTTTGGGAATTGTGCCAAGAAGGGCACTCTGAGTCTAGTTCTGAAATATATCAAGTTTATACTCAAAATTCTAGGTTTTTCGCAAGGATTCCAGATCCAACTTCAATTTTTGCATTCAGGCATCCAGACAGAAAAGTTCTCATAGAATCTTTCAGATACACAGAAAGGTATTCATGTTCATACTTTAAAGTCTCAGAATTTCATATTGCAGCTGTTGTTGAAGTCTGTTACTGTATATGACTGACAGAATTCAGAATTCACTTTGTAAGCATTTGAATACTTAATCTATCGTCCTTCCCATTTGAAAAGTGGCCCGAAGACATAGCCAGGGGGTCTGGTGAACTCCGTTACCAATTCTTGTTCATAGATGGTTTGCTTACATGTTTATGTGCTCATGTGCTTGATGGATGTTCTTTAATTTTTCATTACAAAGGTGGTTAACAGTTAAAAATTCACATGTAAATAATGGTTAAAAGATCTTGAATTTTAGATCAAGTTAATTTTCATATCAGGAGATCTCAAATCTCAATCTTCACCCTTTTTCACAACAAATGTTATCCTAAGGTTATGATCCACCGATGCGTGTCCACTGGATCTAACGATCGAGGATTACTTCAGGTATTTACCTGGAGTCCACAGAGTCACACCACGTGTTCTCTAGATCTGATGGTTCAGATCTACTTCGGATGATCCGACGATTGACATTTACTTCGGGTGTTTTCCAGAATCCACAGATTCACTCCACCTGTCCTCTGGATTTGATGGTCTAGATTTATTTTGGCCCTTCAGCGCTTCGTCTCTTCGGTGTTTTGGGCTTCGGGAGTTTCAACTCTCAATCTGAAACTCTCGAGGTGATTTCTTTGAAGTCTATGATCTTTTGCCACATGTCCCTCTAGACCTAACGGCTATGAATTACTTCGGGACTTTACCCGGAGCTCACATATCTACGCCATGTCTCTACTAAACTCTGACGGCCCAGATCCACTTCAGGCGATCCGACGCCTGAGTTTTACTTCAGGAAATATGATGATTCAAATTCACTATGGCCGATTGGACAGGTGATATTTACTTCTAACTTCTGGCTCTCTGGGCTTCAGAAATCTCAAGTCTCAAGCTTGCCTCCTCTCGAACAGATTCCTCGAGAATCCACAATCTATCACCATGCGTCCCTTTGGATTGGGCAGTCCAGATTCACTTTGGGTCTTTGGGGTTTGGGAATTTCAATTTTTAACCAAAAACCCTCGAACAGATTTCTCCGAGGTCCACGATCCATCATCATGTGTCCCTCTTGACGATGGATGGTCCTAAACTACTTCAGGACTTTGAAACTTTGGTAAGTACTCTTCTCCTGCGTGTGCAAGGTACTAAGGTTCATGCACCTTGTTTAGATTAGACGGTTTTCGAGCCTCTATGATGTGATCCAACGACCACTGTCTCTCCTCCTCCTAGGATTTTGACTTACTCCAACTTAGAAGGTTTTCTAAGTGCTCAAAGGATTCGACCTTTGCTCCTCCTACAGGATCATCTCCTGGATTTCGTTTACGCTCCTGAAAGCACTATCTCTTCTGAGCTTGATATCTTTGAAGGTTTTCTCCGTCCCATGCACTCCTTGCGTTTCAGCGATCGCTTCAAACTCATGTCAAAGGTCAACGGTGATCGACGGTTCACAGGAATTTTGGGGTCCCAACATGCGGGTTCTTTACCAGGGAGTTCAACCTTCGCAATCTGGAAAGTTCTCACTTGATTCTAGTCTAACCAGGATCGTTGATCCTCCAATCCATCGAGATCAATGGAAAGGGTGAATTGCAGGCCATGAACTATCACATCCACTATTTTAACCTTCGTGCTCCGTAGTGATTCCCCACCCTCAATCTTTGTTCATAGATCGATAATGCATATCAATTGCATGGTTTAACTTGACCTTCATACAACTTAAAATCTCATAGCCTTGAGATCCAAATTTCCTAGACCCAGGTCACGTGGATCTTCATCAAACTCTGGGGCTATGATCCTTGCTCTTAGTCGGGTTTTTGGTTAAGTAAATAAGCGTAAGTTTCGAGTCTCCTAGACTACTGGTCTGAAGGGAACACCTTCCCGACTCACAAATCTTTAAGCTCTGAATCAAGGAAAGGTAACTTGTGAGGTTACCAAATCGGTAAATATGCCCAGAGGCTTGCTCCGACTCCAGAACGACGATGTAAATTCCTGGGGTAAGTGCCTTTGAGTGATTAAAATAGGGCATATGGAAATTCAAGAAGAATTATAGGTTCTCAAGGAAACGAATGCATACTCATAACTTAATCATTTAATACAGAGAAAGAAACCTTTATAGCCATGTAAATACTCGCATGCATCCATTATTTACAATTCAAAACATAAGGCAAGAAAACACTTATCAAAAACATAGAGTGTGATGTGACTGCTGAAAGGGGTGCTCTTTTCACCCAACCACAGGCTCAGTCACTCCTAATGGATTTATCATTGGCCACCCCCGAGGTTAAGCCATGATGCTTTGAAATTCAATCTCTTACTTCACGCTCAATGGAAGTTAGGGACGAAGGTTACTCTCCTTCTCCTGGTTCAATCTCTATTTTCTATGATCAAAACTCACCATTCCTCCTTCATTCCTTCCTCGGACCCGAGAGTTTCCGCTCTTGTCTCTGCATTTTTCTTCGCAGATCTCCACCTGCCCACCACACTCCCTTTCTTGCCTTTTTCCACAAGATTGTGTGTGGCTTGAATTTCCAATCCATGGTGAGGTCTGGAAGCCTTACGGATGGGCGGTCTTCCCCATCCCCTCATTAATTATTAAGGAGGCCTTCCCACCTACCAACCCAACTGTAATTCATTCCTAGGTTAGGGGATTGTTCTAATATGAGAAAATTAATTCCACCATGGTACTGGTTCAATGGAGGTTAATGCAACCATTCCTAGTCCCCTCCACCATATTTCACAACATTTTGTGGTCTTTCTTAGCACATCCCCTCTTTCAGCAGTCAAGCAACACGTAACCTTTTTCTATTAAAATAACAGAATTTACATTCATCGACCTTCTACACAAGGTCCATCAAATTAAATATTCACACTTTTAAGTTTTCCATAGTTCCTTGGCCCATATAGTTATATTTACAAACTGGGGGAAACAGTGTGTTACAATTCCCTCCCCCTTAAAGGAACATCATCCTTGATGTTCTATATATCATCATGACATGCATGTATAGGAGGAAAAAAAATCGGATATGCATGTCTCATGGTATCCTCCATTTTCTATGTAGCCTCATCTGGGCCAAAGTGTTTCCACTGCACCTTGACCTGTACAATGGTTCGGTTCCTAAGTGAGGTTTTATTCCTATCTAATATGCATTGGGGTTCTAGCAGGAATTCTTCGTCCGGCTCCACCTGGATCACAGACCAATCAATTATATGATTAGCATCATGTACATATTTCTTCAATAATGAAACATGAAAAACATTATGTGCCTTTACAATGGGAGGAAGTGCTAGCCTATAGGGTACAGGTCCCACTTTATCTAGGACTTCGAAGGGTCCACAATACTGAGGTGCCAATTTGGCACAAGCTCCCATTCTCAAGGAACTCTTCCTGGGTCTAACTCTGAGATAGACATTGTCTCTGGTCTTGAACTCTCGGGGAGTTCTTTTCCTGTCGGCATAACTTTTCCGTCTATCCTGAGCAATCTTCAATTTTTCTTTATCTGAATTACTTGTTGTTCCATTTCTTTCAGCATTTCAGGTCCAATTGTAATTCTTTCCACTGGATTATTCTAGCTGATTTGAATCTTACATTGTCTACTGTAGAGGGCTTCAAAAGGGCTCATCTTCAAGGATTCTTGATAACCGTTGTTGTAGGAAAATTCTACCAATGGTAGGTAGTCTTCCCACTTCTTAGGTTGGTGTATTACATGCATCCTTAGCATGTCTTCCACTATTTGGTTCACTCTTTCTGTTTTTCCATCATTTTGAGGGTGGTAGGCTGTGTTGAACAACAATTTAGTCTCAAAACCATACATTAGGGATTTCCAAAAGCTTGAAGTAAATTTGGCGTCTCTGTTAGATATAATTTCCTTGGGCATGCCATGCAGTCTGAATATCTCCTTCATGAATATGTTGGAAATATCTATTGCCTTGCAGGTTGACCTGACAGGGACGAAATGGGAAGACTTACTCAGTTTTTCCAACATGACAATGATGGAATCATTTTTTTTGGTCGACTTTGGTAGTCCGGTGATGAAATCCATGGAGATGGTTTCCCATTTCCATTCTGGGATTGGTAGGGGTTGTAACAATCCTACTGGATGCCAGTGTTCCACCTTAACTTGCTGGCACTATAGGCACTTAGCTAGATTGTTAGCTATGTCTTTCTTCAACCCAGGCCAATAGAATTGTTTCGTCATGATCATCTTCTGATATCCTGGGTGACCAGTATATGGTCTCTTATGTAGTTCATCCATTGTGAACCTCTTCAAGTCGTCACAGTTTGGAATATACAATCTATTTTTGTAAGTTAGTAGCCCTTCCTCGAGCATCTGGTAGCCTTCATACTTCATCCATGTAGGCTCTTATCTTAGGTATGAGGTCATAGTCTTGAAGAATGCATTTGTCTCTTGTGCATTTCTGACTCTTTCCCTAACTTCTGTTTCACAAGCACTTATTGTTGCTATATGAATCATTTTTATACTCATGCTAAGGGCATCGACCACTCTATTTTCCTTTCCTTTTATGTGTTTGAATTCAAAATTGAATTCACTTAGGAGAACCATCCACCTAGCTTGCCTGGAATTGAGTTTTGGTTGATCAAACAGGAGTCTCAATCCACAATGATCTATCATAAGAAAAAATATTCTACCCAGGAGGTAGTGCCTCCACATTTTTAAATCATGTACTATGGTAGCCAATTCTAGTTCATGGGTCACATAATTAATCTCATACTCATTTAATTTTCTGAACGTGTAGAAAATT
The DNA here is from genome assembly GCA_032191745.1 of Picea mariana. NCBI lineage: Eukaryota > Viridiplantae > Streptophyta > Pinopsida > Pinales > Pinaceae > Picea > Picea mariana. Next base: position 59,381 of record JASDQU010011160.1, on the reverse strand, counting down.
ACACGTCCCTCTTGCATAAGGACTCCTCCAAGTCCTTCCTTGAAGGTATCTGTACACACAAGGAAATCATTATCCGGGTCTGCAATCTTTAGCATGGGTGCATGGGTCAGGAGGTATTTCAGTTCCTGAAATCTTTCTTCACATTTCGATGTCCAAATGAATTTAATTCCCTTTTTCTGAAGGGAAGTGATTGGACAACCAATCTTGGAAAACCCTTTTATGAACCTTCTATAGTATCCCGCTAAGCCCATGAAGGATCTAATATAGGATACATCCTTCGGGGTAGGCCATTCCATAATAAATTTGATCTTGTCGAGGTCTACTTCCACTCCTTCCTTAGAAATGACATGGCCTAGGTAATGGACTTGCTTCTGAAAGAAGTCTCACTTGTTAAACTTAGCATAGAGTTGATGCTCTCTTAGTACTTGAAGTACGAGTCTAAGATGTTCTTCATTCTCCTCCCTTTTCTTGGATTAGATTAGGATATCATCAATCAAAACCAATACAAATTTGTTGAGTAAATTATTCATCAAGCACATAAAAGTGGCGGGGGCATTGGTTAACCCAAACGGCACCACCACAAATTCATAATGACCATACCTCATCCTGAAGGTTGTTTTGTGGATGTCTTCATCCTTAATCTAGACATGATGGTAGCCAGACCTTAGGTCAATCTTCAAGAATATGGATGCACCTCCCAATTGGTCAAACAAGTCATCGATTCTTGGTAAGGGGTACTTGTTAGGATATTTAGACACTTAGGAGTTAGTTAAGATCTACTTGGTCTAATATGTCATTAGGTAAAAGTGTGTTTCTTTAGTATGCATTAGTATGCATTTGTAGTTAGGCA
>JASDQU010011160.1:43285-54955 GCA_032191745.1 Picea mariana | reverse complement strand
CACAAGGCAAAGAAAATTTCAAAAGAACAAAGAAAGGAAGACATCAAGAATCCATCTTTACACCTCAAAGAATATGGACACCAAAACAAAGGTATGAAAGTGTTTATCATGGTCAATGTTATTCATGTAATGAATATGGTCACAAATCTTTGGAATGCAGATCTTGTGCAAGGAGAAATAATGGAAGATTTCATAACACCATAAGGTGTTGGAGATGTGATCAAGTAGGACACATTGTTGTTCACTGTCACAACATGAGATGCTACAACTGTAGTGTATTTGGCCACGAATCCCAGGATTGTTGGAACACAAGAAGAAATTCCATGACGAGGACTTCATATAGCATGACTAGAAGAAGGAATGAAGTAAGGAAGGGAGACATCACTGAAAATATGGAAGCACAGAGCTCAAGTTCTGAGAAGAAGGGACACCTTCAGAAGTGGGTGAAGAAGACTAAACAACCAAAGAAGAATGGAAGCCTTGAGGGAAGCTAAAGTGTGTCATCTACTGAAGCATACGCGGGTGATAGTGGTAACAGTCACGTACATATGCAGGATGACCTTGAATAGGTTGCGTACATACGTGATTTGTCTATGCAATAGGTCATGTATATGTGGTAAAGCCTAGGGAAAAGGGCTATGCACAAGGGTTGCATCTTGATGTGATTGTATAACTCTGTGTTGTAGGGTCTGACACAGTTTGTTGCGGGTTCTGACATTGTTTGTTGTAGGTTTTTATGATTACATATTGGATTATCNGATTTGTCTATGCAATAGGTCATGTATATGTGGTAAAGCCTAGGGAAAAGGGCTATGCACAAGGGTTGCATCTTGATGTGATTGTATAACTCTGTGTTGTAGGGTCTGACACAGTTTGTTGCGGGTTCTGACATTGTTTGTTGTAGGTTTTTATGATTACATATTGGATTATGTAATGTGATGATATAAAATGAAAGGCTATCTTGGATGCATGGCACTAACCCATGAGTATGGATTGAGGCATTCTTCTATTGAAGAACATTTCTAGTTATGACAGTGAAGTTATGGTACCTTGGTTATGTGATATATCTTGATGATGTTATCTAGAGATGTCATTGATCTATTGAAGAATACTACTAGTACATGTATTGTTGGATGCTTAGTATTTTTTGTAATGAATGGAGGATTGAGGCTAGATCCATATTTGATGCATGATTAATAAACTTCTAGTAGATTGGTAGAGGTGCCTACTAGCAAGTTGATTGGCACATGTTTTATGGTTGATTTGAAATACATGCATGAGGATTCATTTTGTTGTGGTGCATGGTTGATGTACTTGCTTGGTACAAGTGGTGATACATGTTGATGTACATGTTTGGTACACTCATAGATGTTATATGTTTGGATGATAGTACTTGGATAAAAGTACACCATTGGTATTACTTGATTAGCACATACTTTGGTACATGATGTATTGGATGATATGATCAGACACTTGATTGATTGAGATACATTATTGTGGCACTTGGTTCATGGTGAAGACATATCTTGAGTGATATGACAGTTGTTTGATGCACATGGCTGGCATATTGGTATATGAACATGACTGGCATGTTGGTAGAGGAACATGGCTGGCATGTTGGTAGAGGCACATGGTTGGCATGTTGGTAGAGGCATATGATTGGTACACCATTGGCACATGTTTTTAGCATATGGTTGATACATTCCATTGATGATATATTATGGCACATTGTATGGTGTTGATGTACATGGTTGATGTACATGGGTGTTGTTCATGGTGGGCACACAATTTGGTACATGATGTACTTGGTTGATGTTTTATTCATGATTCTTTTGTTGACATATCTTTTGTTTCATGTTATGGCATGATTTTTGATGCATGGACAGGTCCAAGGATCGTCATAGAAAGAGGGATTGTTCTATGATCTAGTTGAGCAGTGGCATTTGCAGCAGAAGCATATTGTAGTGGTATCATATTGTTCATACTGTAGAGAAGATAGGGGGAGTCATTCTTCTTCCTGTGATTCTAGGAGGAAAGAGCCCTATATTTGGATAGAGGAATAATTCCAGGGGGAGAAATGATCACAGGGGATCATGAGCAATGTATCTTCAACATTAAATCAGAGTGATATCCCTTGTTCAAAAATGGGAGAGATTATTCAAAGGATTATCAAAGGAATTCAGACAGGGGGAGCAACCCCAATGAGATTTCAACGAGGGGGAGCAGCCCCAAGGGGAGAATGGCCCTTTTCCATTGATGTCAAAGGGGGAGAGATAGTCACATTGATGTGATTGATGACTATTGATGTAGAGCATGCTTTGTCTACATGTTTACATCAATGATTGGTGTTGACATCAAAGTTGTTATTGCCATCAATGCCAAAGGGGGAGATCGTTGGATCATGTTGTCATTGATGCCAAAGGTTTAATTAATTGATGTCAAGTGATTGATTGATGCAAAAGTATGATTGATTGATGTCAAAGGATTGATGTCAAGAAATTGGTTGATGCCAGAGGATTGATTGATTTATTGATTGATTGATGTCTTTTCATAGCATACTAATGTAATATGTATTTTCCTTGATGTGAATGGATAGATGACAAGTGGAATCATAGTCATTGATATGATGCATAGATGGATTGATGTAAAGATGATTCATTATTGTCTTATCATGGTTGATGAGGAGTATAAATGGATGAACTCCAAAGTGGTCCCCTTATGGTGAAAGCCCTCATGGGAAGACGGTTTGCGGTTGAGTTATCCTTGAATTATGGTTGGAGAACCCATGCTTATATGTGGAATAATGAGATAAAGATCAGTGAAGTTGTTCGTGAAACTATCCTACATGGATATTTATTGTCATGCCATTTCTGGTGGTATGTGGAATGTCACATAACTCCTTATGGTTTGAGAGTTATGGCCCTACGAAGATGAAGGACCCTCATATGTTGGCTTGAAGCCCCAAAATGTCAAGAAGTCAAAGTGCTTGAAAAGAAGAAATTATTATTTAAATGATGAAGTGAAGTGACAAAATCAAGGAGGAATATTTAAATGTTAAAGTAATGGAGAACTTTCTATTTATGGAAAGTGATTAACTCTAAAAATGAGGAAAATAGGTTAAGTGACCTAGAAGATGCTTCTAAGGAAGCTACTTGGAGAATATAAATAAGAGGTAAGGGTCTCTTGTGAAAATTATCTCTTGAGCATGTATTGAAGATCTATTCTGAGAGAGGGGTTGTCTGGAGGATCTCATGGATGCATCAAAGTTTCGGTAAGTTAGAGATCATGACGGAAAATGTTTCGAAAGTTCAGAAACCCTAGTTTTTGAGGTATGCATAGGTTGTAATGAGCCAGTGCGCGTACATACGTGGGGTGAATGAGGACAGGGCGTGTACAGTGGATGAAGTCATGAAGACTGGTGTGTGAGTTGGTGACAGGCTCTTGAAGACTGAAGCATGTTCCAAATCTACATTATATGGGCTCAGATATGCCATAGAAATTCTAGTATGGTTACAGTGTTGTCTTGATGGATACTCTTTCTTGTTGTGTAGTGAATTCTTAAGGAATTTTTGGTATGGTTGTTTTTATGTGGTTTGTGTTGGTTGATGGAGTGAGCAACACTCTTCTGATTTAGTACTGATATGATTTCCATAATATGTTGATTTCTTATACATGATTCAGAAGCATTCATATTGTATGGTTGAGGAGCATGAGTAAGTTGTTGGAGAGCTTGGATGTGTTGTGATTGGTTATGGATCAGATTGGAAAGTGAAAGACAGAAGAGAATGTGATTGAAGGTTGCAGAGGATTTGATTTCATCTTGAAAAGAAAACCCTAAATACTCAGATGTGATACGCAGGATGTAGTACAGACTGGTTGCGTACATACGCGAGTTGTACTATTGGTAGGGCACGTACATACGCATGTTGCACTATCGATAGGTCATGTACCTATTGACAGATTGGTATATGTTGAGGATTGTTTCCTCATCTCAGTCGATGTTGAGTATGTAAGTTGAGTCTTGCATTATAGAGATAGTGCTCTTGTAGAGTTGTACTCTATTTAGTTGTTGATGATAACCCAAGGATTGTAGTCTGTGATAAAAAGAAAAATTTTACATACATCTTGTGTTCCTTGTGATAATGATTTGTTGATGATATATTGCTGATATATGGTGCTAATATATGTTCACATTAAATCGGTTATAAATGACAGCAACAAGTAATGAGTAAATGGTGATTGCTAACTAATGAGTTTTGTGAAGGGGAAGTTTAGGGAAGTTTGGGGAAAAAAGCCTACACTATTCACCCACCCCTCTCAGTGTAGTCGGTGTGTCCAACACCTATCCCATATGATGATGATTTATTTATATGGTGGTCATGAAAAATTATCGTGATCGATGAATATCCCTATGAAGGGATAAAATTCAGCACAAACCTATATATGCCATTATCGCCCGACACCACATTGGGAAAGATAGGTAACAAATTTTTAAAGTTTTAAAGTTATATAATTTTTATGTATTTTAATTTAAGAAAAAAATCAAGAGGCAAGCCAAAAAATAAATATGTTTGGCATGGAAAATGACTCTAACAAAACTTTCGAATGAGCAGATATTGGACCAGCACTACCGGTGGGATACCCCCGTCACAGTCGTAGAGGACGAGGCGAAGACCATCCCAAAGTGGATGAAAATATAGTGCTTCAAAATGTTTAGTGGAAACTTTATAGACTCACTCACCAAATCCTCATGATACAAATCGAGGATCTCCTAGAGCAAGTACAACGACAGGTCATTCGAGTACCACAGACTTAGGTTTGACTCTTTTGACATCTAGCAAATGTCGTAGTGTGTTACCATGAGGCACACTTAGGGGAAGGGCCCTCAACCTAGTCATTATATACTATATTATACTAGCCCTATAGATGTATATTCAGGGATATATGCCCAATTTTGTAAAGACACTACACATTTTTGTACTTGATGGATATTTAAATAATAATAATATATATATATATAATTCGGTTCTTACTTATATGAATGTTATGTGCAATGAGATGCTTTATATACATGAATTGTTATGTCTTATGAATTAAACAAATGTCATTATAACACGTAATTAGAAAATCTGTCAGTAACAAGATTATGACTCCTAGGAATGTGAACATAAGTTATAAAATCAAAGGAATACTCGAGAAGACATAATTGTAGGAATCATCAGAGAAGAGTAGGTTTACAGACTCAGTAATCTCCATTTAATTGAGACAACCTGTTGGGAAACCAAGCGAACCTCAAGATATTGAATGCCTTACGAAATGGTGTCTCCAAGAAGTCCGATCATGGTACTATACTCTGCAAAATTATTGGTCACTATCCCAAGACAAGCACCTCATGACATCACCAACTAACCGAATAAATCACCCAAGAGGAAAAAGCCATATTCTGAGTGTGGTGGATAGCATCATCTTCGAATCCTATAAAAACCATCATTTACAGTGAAATATTCTAATGAAACATAAGCACAATAAGAAAAAATCAAATGAAAAAGGAACTAAACTAGTCCTAAATACTACTAATATACGACAATTACAAAGGGGAAAATGCCCGGGCATCATTTCTCAAGCATAGTACCTCTTAAGATAGAGCCCATTTTTGGGCTCATCCAACACATTCCCCTCATAATCAACAAGTTTATAAGCACCTTTCCTCAACACACGCCTCACATTGTAAGGCATGTGTCACATCGCATTAAACTTTCCTGCCCCTAGAGCTTCTTTGTCTTGATCATAGACTAAAAGAATATCTCCTTCAGAAAAAATCCTAGGGCAAACAAACTTTTCGTATTAGAATTTAACATGATTCTCTTGTGGCTTGTTTGTCATGGAAACATATCGGCGTTGCTCGTCAAGATGCTCTAGGTGAATAATACACTCTTCTAACTTGGACTTATCGGGAAGGGGCTCAACAACTATTTTTAAAGAGAGAATATCACATTCAATGGTAAATATTGCTTCAACTTCGTTAGAAAATTTAAAAGGAGAGAACCCTATGGAAATATTCATTGAAGTTTGATACTCCCATAATGTTGGATACAACATCAAGTGCCAATTTGACTTACTTGCATTAACCATTCATTGGAGGATGATCTTGAGAGACTTGTTTACGACCCCCACCTAACCATTCACCTACGGATAGTAAGGATATAAATTCTCATGTCTAAATCCCAACATAGAGGCTAACTGTGACCTCATCTTGTTCTAAAAATGACTTCCATGGTTAATGAAAATCTCTCTCGTAACCCCAAACCTATTAGTTATCTAGTTAAATGTGAAACGTCTGTCAGTATCACCAGCTTTAGAAAAATTAGGCATGGACTCCACCCACTTTGTGAAGTAGTTAATGGCCACGATAATGTATTTATGCCCCCTATCTGAAGTTGAGTGGCATGTGGTAAAATATACCCCCCACTTGGTGAAAGGGTCGACGGTGATGACAAGGAATGGTGGAGCTAGGTGTGCATGCATTTTCCTGGTAACAATTTGGCATGGATGACACTTTTTAACCGCGTCTATGCAAATTTAAACATTGTGGTCCAAAAGTATCCAACGCATAGGATTTTATGGGTTGTCTCCAACCCAGAAATATGACCGCCACAGGCTCCACTATGGCAGTTGTTTATCACACTCTCCACCTCTTCGTGGGTCAAACAATGAAAAAGAAACGAATAAACCCCTCAACAATAAAAAGTGTCACGATCATAAGGTAAGTCTTTTCGTGATGGTGAATACATCGTCGCTCGTCTCACGAATAGTTATGAGATAACTTCAAAGATTGGAAATACACAATTTTATCCCCATAACAAGGGTCAAAGGAAGAAATGAGCAAACTTTTCTCATCAGGGAATGAGTCTATTATGGTAACATCCTTATTTTTTATCAGAAACTTTGACATAATCTCGACGAAAACCAACATTTTTTTGGACTTTGAATATGCGAAGTCTAGGTTGAATTCTTGTAATACGATGAAGAACTTATTATATTTTCCCCTGACAAACCGTCAAGTTAAAACATACTAAAATGGATTAACGTCGGTGATCAAAATGGATTTGTGCAATAAAATATAGTTCCAAAGTCTATGGATGACGTGCACGACCGCCAAATCCAAATTCTCGACATGTGAATAATTAAGCTCAGGAGCCACTAAGCCACAGTTAATATAGTAAAGGACATGATCTTGGAGTGCATCATCTTCGTGAATTAAGACCATACCGGTCATTGATTTTGATGCTGCAAGATACAATAGGAAAACTTTGCTACAGTCTGGGGGACTCAACAAGGGGGAAGACATAAGATCCGTCTTCAACACGTCGAAATATCATTGCATGAAATCATCTCATATAAACGGGACCCCCTTTTTCAACAAGTGTATAAATCCCTTGGTGATGTCAGCATAGTTAGCTATGAAATGACCAAGGAAATTATCTTTCCATTGTAAACTATTAAGCTAATGAATGTTAGGAGGGTGAAGTCAGGGATGATTTTAGGCGCTAAATTTCGTTAATGGGCTCATTTTCCATGGTTTTTCCCAAAAACATATTCGTTATTCTAAAAATGACTCGCCGAAATTCTATAGGAAAAAATTATTTTACCTTAAAAATCACCAAGATTTTATACAAACTATATAAAATCCTTAGAAATTTGAATATTTTTACAAAACATTGCCAAACATTTTATAGTTGGCATATGAAGGATTAGTAAGATTTGCCAAGGTTTCTACATTTTAAAACAAATTTCCATCCTTAAAATCATCCCTGGGTGAGGCAACTGAACCATTTCCTCAACCTCTAAAGGATCGACCATGATCCCCTTATTAGACACTATAAAACCCAAGAGACGCCCCAAAATGATGCAAAATATGCACTTGTTAGGATTCAAATGAATTCGATAGTACTGTCATATTTAAAACACAAGGTAAATATGAGTAGGATGATATACTCTCTTGCAAGAGAGAGTAGTTAGATCATCAAGATAAGCCTCCATACTATTCATAATATCATGAAAATCAAAGGGCATGGCCCACTGGAACATAGCGCAAACATTTCTAAGGTCAAAAGTCATATTCTGATAATTAAATGTACCCCAAGGACATATAAATGCAGTATTGTGTTGATCCTCAGGATGGCTCTGATTCTGGTTATAGCCTAAGAATCCATCCATGAAAGAAAATATCTCGCTTCCAGCACACTCCTCGATAATCTGATCTATAAATGGTGTGGGGAAGTTGTCCTTGAGACAAGCCTTGTTTAGATCTCTAAAATCCATATAGACTCGGATTGTCCCCTGCATCTTGTCTATTAGAATGAGGTTAGATACCCATTCAGTCATGGGAACTAGGTAGATAAAACCATCTTTGAGAAGTTTCTCCACCTCAGGCTTTATTGTTTCCACCTTCCTAGGATTAACAAGTTGAAGATTTTGTCGAACATGTTTCGCATTTTCATACATTCTGATTTCATGTTTGACAATTTAGGGATTTATGCCTAGAATTTCATCATATTTCCAAGAAAACACATCATGAAATTGCTTAAATAGATCAGTGTAAATGAAGGCTTCATCTGAAGAACAATATTCCCCTATAGACATGTTTTCAGTGACATCGGGGTTTCGAGAGATATTGATTGGAATTGTTTCTGAAATGTTCACCATGTTTCCCTCGACATACACTCCATGTGTCTCCAAGAAGGGATGATTTTAAGGATGGAAATTTATCTCAAAATGTAGAAACCTTGGAGAATCTTAATAGTGCTAAACATGTGAACTATAAAATGTTTGGCAATATTTTTGTAAAAATATTCAGATTTATAAGTATTTTATATAGTTTCTATAAAATTTGGGCTATTTTAAAGCTAAAATAATTTTATTCTATACAATTTGGGAGAAATGTTTTTAGAAAAATGAAAATTGGAGAATGTTTTTTGGGGGAAAAGCATGGAAAATTAACCCATCTGCGAAATTTATACCCTAAAATCATCTATGTATCCAAGGGGTTCACGGTCCGATCATGATCTCTAATAATGGTTGATCGAAACTCTTGGCTCTCAATCCTATTAATCTCTAGGTGGAAATATGACCTATGGTGCAAGTCCTCCCAAGGTCGTTTAGGCCCATTCATTGCCTCCAGGATAGCCTCGTCGAAAGAAAACATTGTATCCAGGAAATCAAGAGAGTTGGAATAGTCCATGGCCCATACAGACTTAGTAAGATGATCTAACTCTTATGTCCAGGAAGGAGTTGAATCAATGTCTACAATGGCACTTTGAGTTGCTTGATATGTTATCTTTGTTACAAACAATAGTAGAGCCATTTTGGCATGCTCAAGCCCTTCCACTGAATACAATGGAGAAGGTGGAATCCATGAGTCCTCAAAGTATGATGTACGAAAATGGCACACATGGGAAGAGAGAACTGACGTGATCGATTATTTAGATCAAGTTGGAGTAGAGTTAACGTAAGATATTGGCATCATGAAGTTAAATTTTCCCATCAAAAAAGGATACAACCTGGTACCCATACTCTGAGTGGTCATCTAAGAATTACTGAATTACGAGACAATAGATCTCGTGTGATCCAAATGGATCCAAAAAGGCCAAAAATTCAAAGTTCTCGTATTCAGATGAAACCAACGCCATCGCATAGTGCTCATCATGTTGATTCTTGTAGTATATTATTTTTCGAAAATGGCCTTTGTATGGGCAAGTTATCGCGATATGAAGTTTTTCCCAAACAAGCAAAAAGTCAAAAGGTCAAAGTCAACTGATGACGTCAGAATTACGGTTGATGATGTTAGCATGACACATGGAAGCCTCTGAGCGTGACATGTGCCAGGTGGATTCGAAATTTTTGGGTGTTGATGTGGCGATGAAGTGGATTGTACATATTGACATGTGGCGTTCCACATGATGACATGGAAATATGGACGTTGATGTGGTAGCTGACTGGGCAGGCTAACATGGCAGTATGGACGCCAACGTGGCAACTGACTAGGAAGGATGACATGGAAGTATGGACATTGGCATAGCAGTGGACGTGGAAGTACAGATGCTGACATGGTGGTTGAATGGGTAGGCTGACGTGGTGGGCTGACCTGGCTCGGGCTAATCAGGGGGTGACACGTGGCCCAATCAGAGGGTGCCACATGGAAGCCCGAATTTTCTCAATGTGGGCTAGGTCAAAATTTTAGGGCCTTGGTCACAAGGGGTGCCATATGACAAGGAGGCCAGGATTTGGGGGCAACACCAGTTGTGCTAAATCTAGCGGATTTGGCCAAATTTGGAGGATTTTACCAAATTTGAGCCTCATTTTAGTGGATTTTTGCCTGGAAAATGGGATCTGAGCCCAAAAAGAGCCTAGAAAGAGGGGGGAAGTTGGTATTTCGACCCCCAACGCAAATTTTATATAAAAAAAAAGCATGTTTGAGTGTTTTTGGAGGGAAGATACAATAGAATGATGAAGAATTTGTGAAGTTCAAGCCATTTTTATGCAGGGAAGCCATTGAGGAAGCAAGCTTTGGAGGCCATTTCTAGGAGTTCTACTCCACCTTTTTTAGTGTCGTCTATTTCGTCAGGTTCCTGAGACAGAACAAAACACAACAAAGTCTATCAGAGACCAAATTAATGTAATTTTGATACAAATTTTAAAAGTTGAATATTAATAAGAAGCCTCCCACTGAAGACAAAGGCCCGGAGACATAGGAAAATTTGTACCAAACTCTGTTATCAATCTTTGGTGTTATGGTTTGTTGTTCTTATAGTCTATTTTTTGTTCTGATTTCTTTATGATGGATACAACATTCTTTCATTAAATCTTATTCTTGTCTTTAAATCCTAAATGGTAAAATAAATCATGCATAAACTTAACCAAAGTCTTTAAAAGATCATTTTGGTTCAAGTGGTATCAGAGCAGGTTGACAGTTGGTTGTTTGAGTTTGCATGATTACCGGGGAAAATTTTAGGTGTTGAATGCTCATGAGATCTAAGTCTCAAAATGGATAAGGAAAAATTGCAGATTTCATTCCTGAGCCTGAAAGAGAATTGTGAAGGAAGAGCATGGCATTTGGAGAGGAACTTTCTCAAGAAGAGAAATATTTTCGAAAGACTTTGTTTGTTATGTCAGAGATGGTGAAGGTGTTATATAATGATTACCTAGAACTTAAGAAACCTGGTCATAGTGAACCATCAACACATAAAAGTGAAGGTGGAGGAGACACTCCTAACACTCCTCCTAATTTTCCTTCATCTCCATCTTCTTCTTCTTCTTCAAGTTCAAGTTCTACTTCCAACACTACTTCTACAAGAAAACATTATCATTCTCATAAATATAAGCTTGATATGCTATTACTTAAACTTGATGTAAAAAAAAAATTGCCTATGTATGATGGCGAATTTAACGCTGAGAAACTTGATAACTAGGTTAGACAGATGGAGGTATATTGTAACACACCCATGACGAGGCTAAAAAAAAATGTCCTCCTTCCAGGAACAAATTCTCTCTCTCTACGGGTTCTAATTTGGAAAGTTCGGGACTCAGCCCGAACATCTGGTCAAGATTCTTTGATTCTCTAAGTCAAACGATACTTTGAGACCTTGATAGTCTCACCTCTTAATCAAACAC
>JASDQU010011160.1:23758-40273 GCA_032191745.1 Picea mariana | reverse complement strand
GGCCGTGGATGTTTCCCCGTAGGGGTTTTACCACGTGAAAACATCGGTGTGTTGATCTTTGATCTGGTTATGTGAGTGGTTACTGAAGGTGTTCATCCTCTGTTGGAATACCTGTGTTGTCGAACAGTACTTGTTATTTATGGTTTCCTTATTGAGTTGTCTGTAATCTATGCACAGTCGGAGTGTGCCATCTTTATTTTTCACAAACAGGATGGGCGCTCCCCATGGAGATACAATGGGTTGGATGTAGCCTTGGTCCATCATCTCATTTAGTTGTAGCTTGATATTAACCAGCTCTGGCATGCTCATTCTGTATGGCGTTCTAGATGTTGGTACCTCTCCTGGTGTAAGTTCTATCAAGAAGTCAATATCCCTTCTCGGAGGTAGACCTGGTACTTCTTCTAGGAATATGTCCTTGTATTCTCTTAATATGGGGTGGTCCTCTAGGTTTGGTTTTTCATCCTCAATATATTTCAATACCTATATGGCATATAAGGAACACCCCTTTTTGAAATACTTTTTCATTTCAAGGGATGATATTTGCCTCACTAAGACAGGCTTCTAAATCCCTTGGAGGGTCGTCTTTCTTCCTTCTTCATTTACACATTCTAAAGTTTTATGATAACAATCCAATTTAGTTTTGTAAGCAACCAACCAATTCATACCAATCAACAAGTCATAAGATCCTAGGGGAAGTACGTTAAGGGTCGCTTGGGTGGGCAATCCACCCATGATGAATTGACAGGCTGGTACGACCTCTGCCACTTTTCTTTTGGTCCCAGTGGCTAATTGCACCAACCACGGTTTAACATGTCTAATTGGTTGTAGTTTACACTTATCAACAGTTTGAGGGGCCACATAACTCAAAATAGAACCTAGGTCAATTAAAAGAGAAACTAGATGGTTGGCGATCATACCTTCCAGCTCCACTACTGAAGCTTGGTGGTCGACTTGATTATTGTCCAAGGCTGCATAGATTCGCGACATGGTCCTAGCCACATCATTGACGGTGGTAGCTTATTGGATATTGTAGACCCTCTTATTGTTCTGTTTTCTATGTGGGCAGTCCCTCAATAGATGATCTTCTCCATAACCCTGGCATTTTAAGGGATCCTTATTTAGGTTATCAGTCTTTCCTAGGGCTGTATTAAAAGATTTATTTCCACTTTGAGAGGGGAAATTTTGCTGATATACACTTCTAGTAGGAAGGATCCTTCTAGAATCTTTTCCATATTTCTTGAAACTTGTGGATTTAAACCCTTTCTTCTGGAATCCCAAACTACTCCGAGTCTTCCAGTCCTTGCGAGATCTTGTCTTACACCCAAACTATTCATAACAATACCTCGCCTTCCAGATAGTTTCTCCAAGGTCTTTGGTTCATCAAACTCAATCCTATCCCAGTAGGTCTGAGGTAACCCACTAATGAATCGCTGCATTTTTACTTTTTCATCTTTTATGTAGGGTACATACCTCAGTAGTTCAAGGAATTTATTGAAAAATTCGTCTATGGTGAGCTGCCCCAGCCCAAGTTCATAGAATTCCTTAGTCTTCCCATCCATGTATTTCTCCAATAGATACTGCTTCCTGAAGTATTTCTTGAACTGTTTCCATGAAAAGTCCTTCTCATGGACTCCTTTCACATTCCTAAGGTCTTCCCACCAAATGGAACCCTTCCCATTCAAGTTGAAGATGTCTATTCGAGCCTTCAAGTTTTCAGAGTTGTCATGGACTCTAAAGTATTTCTTTAAACCAAGAAGCTAGGCTTCATCCTCTTCTCCCTTCTTAATCTCTCCATCGAAAGAGGGTGGTTTGGCTTTCTTGAATTCTTCAGGATCATGATTTTTGGAAAGCTTCTGCTTCTTTCCTTTCCTTCGAGAATGTGAGCTAGATCTGCTACTAGAAGATCCTTCGAAGTTACCAGTTTCCTTTCCAGAGAACTCCACTGATGAGTTTCCATTGCATCTAGGTTGGGCCTTCTTCGAGGTACTTTTCCCAGTGTGGTCACTTATGGAGTCATGTTTTTGGATCTCAGGTGGACTTTGACTTCTCTTCTTATGTCATCGGTCCACATGACTGGTTGTGGGTTCATGCTATAGTTGCCTCTGTATGTCGGATAAGCTCTGCAGCAATATTGTGTTAATTTATATCTATTTTTCTTGCTCCTTTATCAATCTCTCTGTGTCAGCCTTGCAACTTTGTAATTAGGGCCTAGGCTCCTTACAGCTTCAGCCAAATCTAGAGGGGTTTCCACCACCTTCCTTTCATCAGATTCTTCATCTCTATTGTGGGAGCCATCCCCCACTTCATGACACATCACCATCTTTTAGTCTTGTAGTTTTCCTATGATTTACTAACTGCTTGAGTGTTGAAAAAAACACTTACTGTTAGCTAACAGTTTATTAGGTCATGAAAAATACACTTTTCAATTTCTTAAATGCATACACACAGTAGAAAGTTTCGTTCTTTTCTTTAATAACATTTTTAACCAGACTTTTAAGAAAGAGGTAAGGTAGGGTGTCACTCTTTTAAAAGTACTCCAAATAGATTTTTAAGCAACTCGTCCGTAAGCCCAAGAAGGCCAAGTGTTGTAACCTAGATCTGATACCAATTTGTAACACACCCATGAGGCTAAAAAAAAAATCATCCTCCTTCGAAGAACAAATTATCTCTCTCTACGGGTTCTAATTTGGAAAGTCTAGGACTTAGCCTGACCCTTCGTTCAAAATTCTACGAGTCTCTAAGTCAAACAAGACTTTGAGACCTTGATAGTCTCATTTCTTAATCAAACACAGGCCCTTTAAGCCTCTGATACAGGTCTTATGATACCCGCAACCTTCTCCTTCGTGCTTCAGCGAAGTCTCAGAGTTGGAATTATTCCCTTTTTCTTGAACCCTCCTCGGATGTGACCTTAGGCGATGACCTTGTGCAAACACACAATTGCGAGTGTGAACAAATGCATTTTGAAACCAAACTACTTTTCAGCCCGCAATCTTCCTCAAGCCTCCACATGTCCTTTCTCCAAAATTGGGGTTTGGATTGCGGCCCACCCTCAACTTTTTAAAGTTCACACACCTCCGATCCCCGAAATGCTACGGGACCATTGATATCCCGATATTGACAGTACTGTTGGAATCGATGGCTCAGATCTGCCCTTTTCAAATCCACGGACTATATCTACCCCTCCTAAATCAACGAATGCAATCTCCTTCGTGAGTTCCAGACTTCAGGGTTTTCAATTCTCAAACCCTACTTTCACCCATACATCAACCTTCCGGAGTTAGCGATCTATGGATACCCATCCTCCTAAATCAATGACCCTACTTCTACTTTAGGTGTTTAACCTTTCAACTAGATCAACGGTCTAGTGGCCCTCTTCTCGATCAACGGTCGAGATCTCCTTCGGGTCTTCGGACTTCGGAGATCTCAAATCTCAAACTTTACCCTTTTCCCAATGGATTTTATCCAAAGGTTATGATCCACTGACGTGTGTCGACTGGATTTGATGATCAATGATTACTTTGGTTCTTTACCCGGAGTCCACAGACTCACACCACGTGTTCTCCAGATTTGACGGTTCAGATCTACTTCAGACAATCCGATGGTCGACATTTACTTCTTATGTTTGGAAAAATCCACAGATTCACGCCACCTGTCCTCTAGATCTGACGGTCTAGATCTATTTCGGCACTTCGACACTTCGGCTCTTTGACGTTTCGAGCTTCGGGAATTTCAACTCTCAATCTGAAACTCTTGCAGTGATTTCTCTTAAGTCTGCGATCTGCTGCCACGTGTCCCTCTGGACCTGACGGCTATGAATTACTTCGGGACTTTACCCGGAGCTGACAGATCTACGCCACATCTCTACTGAAATTCGATGGCCCAGATCCACTTCGGGTGATTTGACGCCTGAGATTTACTTCGGGCGATCTAATGATTCAGATTCACTCCAGCTAATCGGACGGGTGAGATTTACTTCGGACTTCTGGCTCTTTGGGCTTCAGAAATCTCAAGTCTCAAGCTTGCCTCCTCTCGAACAGATTCCTCCGGATTCCATGATATGTCGCCACGTGTCCCTTTGGATCAGGTGGTCCAGATTCACTTCGGGTCTTCGGGGTTCGGGAATTTCAACTTTTAACCAATAACCCTCGAACATATTTCTTTGGAGTCCATGATCTGTCACCACATGTCCCTCTTGACGATGGACGGTCCCAAACTACTTCACGACTTTGGAACTTTGGTAAGTCCTTGTCTCTTGCATGTGCATGGTACTAAGGTCCATGCACCTTGTTTAGATCAAACGGTTTTCGAGCCTCTGCGATGTGATCCAACGACCACTGTCGCTTCTCCTCCTAGGCTTCTGACCTACTCCGACTTAGAAGGTTTTCTGATTTCTCAAAGGATTCGACCTTTTCTCCTCCTACGGGTCTGTCTCCTGGATTTTTTCTGCACTCCTAAAAGTGCTATCTCTTCTGAGATTGATCTCTTTGAAGGTTTTCATCGTCCCACACGCTCCTTGTGTTTCAGGGATCACTTCAAACTCAGATCAAAGTTCAATGGTGATTGACGGTTCACAAGAATTTTGGGGTCCCAACATGCAGGTTCTTTACCAGGGAGTTCAACCTCTGCAATCTGGAAAGTGCTTGCTCGATTCTAGTCTAACTGGGATCTTTGATCCTCCATCCCATCGAGATCAATGACAAGGGTGAATTGTGGGCTGCGAACTAGCACTTCCGCTATTTTCACCTTCACGCTCCGTAGTGATTCCCCACCCTCGATCTTCGTTCATAGATCGACAATGCATATCAATTGCAAGGTTTAACTTGACATATCGGAGCCTTGAGATCCAAAGTTCCTAGACCCAGGTCACATGGATCTTCATAAAACTTTGGGGCTATGATCCCCGCTCTTAGTCGGGTTTTTGGTTAAGAAAATAAGCACAAGTTCAGAGTCTCCTAGACTATTGGTCTGAAGGTAACACCTTCCTGACTCGCAGATCTTTAAGCTCTAAATCAAGGCAAGGTAACTTGTGAGGTTACCAAATCAGTAAATATGCCTAGAGGCTTGCTCTGACTCCGGAACGATGATGTAAATTCTCGGGGTAAGCTCCTTCGAGTGATTAAACTGGAGCGTATGGAAATTCAAGTAGAATTATAGGTTCTCAAGGAAATGAACACATACTCATAACTTAATCATTTAATACAGAGAAAGAAACCTATATAGACATGTAAATACTCACATGCATCCATTATTTACAATTCAAAACATAAGGCAAGAAAACACTTATCAGAACCATAGAGTGTGATGCGGCTACTGAAAGGGGTGCTTGTTTCCACCCAACCATAGGCTCAGTCACTCCCAATGGATTTATCACTGGCCACCCCCGATCTTAAGCTGTGATTATTTGAGATTCAATCTCCTACTTCCATCTCAATGGAAGTTAGGGACGAAGGTTACTCTCCTTCTCCCAATACAGAAAATAGATAAGGGCGAAGGTCACTCTCCTTATTCTAGTTCAATATATATTTTCTATGATAAAAACTCAATGATCCTCCTTCAATCCTTCCTCAAACCTGATATTTTCCACTCTCGTCTCTGCATTTTTCTTCGTAGCTCTCCACCTACCCACCACACTCCCTTTCTTTCCTTTTTCCACAAGATTGTGTGCGGCTCGAATTTCCAGTCCATGGTAATTTCTGGAAGCCTTACGGATGGGCGGTCTGCCCTATCCCCTCATTAATTCTTGAGGAGGCCTTCCCACCTACCAGCCCAACCGTAATTCATTCCTGGGTTAGGGGGGTGTTCTGATCTGAGCAAATTAATTCCAGCATGGTACTAGTTCGATGGAGGTTAACACAACCATTCTTGGTCCCCTCCACCACCTTTCACAACATTCCATGGTCTTTCTTAGCACATCCCCTCTTTCAACAATCATGCAACACATAACTATTTTCTATTAAAATAACAGAATTTACATTCATCGACCTTCTACACAAGGTCCATCAAATCAAATATTCACACTTGTAAGTTTTCCATAGTTCCTTGGACCATATAGTTATATTTACAAACTAGGGGAAACAGGGTGTTACATATATTGTAATGTGCAACAAATCAAGGATGAGGCAACCAAAATCAGATTGGCATCGCTTTGTTTTGAAGGCACCTCTCTCATCTGGTGGCAAAGTAAGATGCAACATGGAACTCAACAAGTTGGTAATATTTTTCCATCATGGCATGATTTTATTTCCACACTTAGAAAATAGTTCTATCCATTGGGATATTAAGAAAAGGATTTAATTGAATGGTAAAGTCTTGATTTAAGAAAAGGAAAATCGGTGCAGGAATACACAGATGAATTTCATAATATGTCTTTGATGTTAGATGTTCCATTAACTACACAAGAAACTCTTATGAAGTATATAGGAGGATTTCCTGCTTATATTCGTAATATTGTATTTATGTTTGGACCTAATAATATTGATGAGGTTTATTTTCAAGAAAAATATATTGAAACAAGAAAAAATGGAGTTAGTGTATCATAGGAACCATCTTCAAAGAAAGAAGGCAGAGGAAAAGGGAATGGGAAGAAATCAAACTCAGTGACAGTGAAGGAAGAGAAGCTCGCTTGCAAGTATTGCAAGAAAGAAGGGCACGATGATGAACATTGTTGGCAATTTCATCCAAAGAAGAAACTAGAGTGGTTCAAAGAGAGGAAAGGGAGGAAAACATTTGCAGCATCAACACATCCGACATCCTTGATATTAGATTCAGGTGATGAGTCTAAAATTACAGCAGTTGGTTTGTCAAGTGATGATTATGAAGATAGATGAAAATTGTTTCATATAAGGGTCATAAAAAAACATACTAAGATTGATACATTGTTAGATAGTGGATCTCAATCTAACTTAATTTTAGAGGAAGTGGTTAAACAATTGGGATTGACAACTAAGTTACATCATAAACCTTACTCACTTAAATGGATAAACAACAATCATAAATTGCCCATAACAAAGCAATGCACTTTAAGGTTTGCAATTTCATCAAAGTTTGTGGATGAGGTAACATTTGATGTGGTGCCACTAAATGAATGTGGAATGGTCTTAGGAAGCCCTTATTTATATGATCGCAAAGAAATCTTCTTTAGGGAACATAATCAATATCACTTGTTTAAGAAGGGAACTGAATATGTTGTACATGCTCATCATATTAAAGCAAATCAAACTCTACTAAGGATGGAACAATTAAGAAAGGTAGCATATGCAAGAAACATACCTATAATTGTGCCAATTAAAGCAATTGATCTTAAGCATGAACATGATATGGTTGTAGGATGTGAGTTCAATCATACTTTGCTTCAAGATAAGTTAATGTCATGCAAGCCCATCAAACATATTGGTTCATTTTTAGTCATTTTTCTGATATCATCACTACTAATGTTTTCTACATGGATGGTAGTGGATTTAGTAAGATGTGAATGAGTTCAAATGGATAACAATATGATTTCAGTTGTCATGATTATTATGCAATTGATTGTGATACAAAAAGTGCAGAGGACAAATTTTAAATACAAAGGACAAGTGGGGAGGCCTATCCCCACTTAATGTCTTGTTAATATCCTTTTGGAGGACCAAAAGGTCTTAGTGGGGAGGTGTGATCCAAATGGATCCAAAAGGAAAAAAATTCAAATTTCTCGAATTCATACGAAACTGGCGCCATCGCGTAGTTCTATTTGTGCCTATTCCGACAGTATATTCTTTTTCGAAAATGGACTTCGTATGGCAAAGTTATCGCGATCTGAAGTTTTTTCCAAACAGGAAAAAAGTCAAAGTCAAAGTCAACAGGTCAAACTCAACTGATGATGTCAATAGTATGTGATGATGTCATGCTGACATTAGCATGACATGTGGTATACTTTGAGCATGACACGTGTCAGGTGGATTCGACATTTTTGGTTACTAATGTGGCGATGACGTGAACTGTCTGGACTAAAACGTGGCAATTCGTACGATGACGTGATAGTACAGACATTGATGTCGCAATTGACTAGGCAGGATGACATGGTAGCTAATTGGGCAGGCTAACATGGTGGGTTGACGTTGCTCGAGCCAATCAAGGGGTGACACATGGCCCAATCAGAAGGCACCACATGGCAGCTTGAATTTGCCCAATGTGGGCTAGGTAAAAAATTTAAGGCCCTGGTCACAAGGGCCGCCATATGAATAAGAGCCTAGAATTTGGGGGCTGCACCAGTTTTGCTAAATCTAGGGGATTTAGAGGATTTTACCAAATTTGGGCATGATTTTAGTGGATTTTTGCCTAGAAAATGGGATCTGAGCCCAGAAAGAGGGGGGAAGTTGGTATTTTGACCCCCAACTCAAACTCTATATAAATAAAGCATGTTTGAGTGTTTTGGGAGGGTAGATACAGCAAAATGATGAAGAATTTGTGAAGTTCAAGTCATTTTTATGCTGGAACCCATTGAGGAAACGAGCTTTGGAGGCCATTTCTGGGAGTTCTACTCCACCTTTTTCAGTGTCATCTGTTCCATCAGGTTCCTAAGATAGAGAATAAAATAGTAGAGTCTATCAAACACCAAATTGATGTAATTTTGATATATTTTTTAAGCATTGAAGATTAATAAGAATCCTCCCACTGAAGACAAAGGCCCGAAGATGTAGGAAAATTTTTGTCGAACTCCATTATCAATATTTGGTGTTATGGTTTGTTGTTCTTATTAGAGCTGCCATTTTTATTTCAGTTAGAGTCATTTTTTGGTCATTCTATGGCCCATATATCCAAACATGTGAAGTCATGTACATAACAATGAAGGGGTCGAAGTTAGCAAGTGGTCGGTTGGCCCTTAGAAGCGGGAAGGGATGTCATAGTCGAAATATGTGTAAATGGTATGGGTATGTTGTTCCCAGAGAGTTGGGTCCTGTTAAAAGTAGCTTCTATGTGCCCCAGGTCGAGTCAAGTATTTAATTGAAGTCACGTCGACAAGTGCAGAAACTATTATCAGCTCATTATGAAGGCTGGGGGAATGAAAAATATCAGCGTTCATATCATGTATTCCCTGCATCCCTTATCGCCTGTACCTTACACGCGGGGATGTGCCATGGTAAATATGAAATTTGATTCAAAATATCCAGTCACCATGAATTCACCATTCCTTGGCACGATTCCTCCTTCCGCCCGATTTGTTATAAACCCCAAAGCTCCTGCACCCATGTTATTCGCGAAATCATATTCAGGCTCTGTCTGTAAGTTTTCTCATAGGCCCAGGCCAATTGAATTCTCTATCTTGGGCATTCGTTGGAGCCACCATGCACAGGATAAACACTAGTCACGCCATGGCGACCTCTCAAAGCACAAAGAATGGTGCGCGAAGTGGAAAAATCTCCAAACCCGAACCCCAAAGTGATTGGGATTCATTCTCACTCACAACATGCATCCCCGAGGATAAAAGAGGGATTTTTCCTTTACCCACGGGAATGGCAACATCACACTATGCAGAACTTGGAGTTGAAGGAACTGCACAGGAAGGAAGGATATTGGAAGCCCTGTCTCCCCAACAATGGATACCTCAGAGAAGGGGCAGACCAAGGAAGAACAAGGAAGCTAGGGAAACTCGAATCTCAGATGAGCCACACACATGACCAATCGTTGAACAATTACTTACATGCGTCGTCTACCTGGAGCCTTTGGAAGGTACCAACCGAGAAAGTGGGAGCAGAATGAGGAGGATGCATGCCATGGGTGCCAATAGTCAAGAGACATCTCAACAGCTGAAGAAAGAAAAGTTAGCCATTGTCGAACTATACCAAGAGAACAGAGAGTTGAGACAACAGCTAGCGACAAAGACCACAGAAGCATCAACAGCACAAGGTCGTGAAGGGAACGTGACGTGGCTAAAAGGACAGCTCAAGGAGGTGAAGAATATGATTGTACAGTTGTGTGAAGCTCAGCAGTTGGCAGAAGAAAGGTATGCCAAACACTCCAGAGAATGTGAAACGACCGAAGAGATAGCCCATGCAGCTCTCGCTAGAAAGAAAAAGAAACAAGATTAGTCGAGCCCATTCCTATATTCGCAAACAAAAGGAAAATCTTGACAATTTTGAAGGAGACAATGCCCAAGACATTTCGCCATTTAAATAACGATCGTGACTTTCTAAAACCACTTTTCGCGCACACTTCCCCCAACAAATGAGCACACGGTAGTAAATCAAAGTCGTTACAGCAGACAACGAGACTCTGACAGACACTTGTCCACCCAGAGACCTGATCAGCAACTGAATCCCCGTGGCAGATTGCAACGATCATGATGTAGCCAGATGTATCTTTTGTCTATTTTTGGAAAACGTCATGCGAAGATTTTTGTAGCGCAAAACAGTCAGTTCTCTAGTTTGTAGAGATAACAGTTAGAAGATTAGGGTAGCCCAAATGGTGCCCTCATTTATATATTTGATGTTTTCGATGTAAGCTGGGTTGGTTGGAAAAATTGGTATAGACAGTAGCTATTGTATGAAATTTGAGTTCGACCAAAACTTAATGCAAAAGTCCTGTAACTTTGATGAAAAGATTCTAATTATAGCAGTTGGATGTATTGTTTTCCCTTTCTTGCGTACGTGCTTCCTGTTATCTTTACTGATATCTTTTTTTGTCTAATTCAGAACGAATTTTCAAACCTGTGGATTCGTTGTGTAGTGCCCCTTGTTCGCGCCATTTAGACAAAACGTTTTTCTTCTAAAAGTTAACTCTGAATTCACCCGCCGTGGTGCTCCGAGTTACTTCCTGTAATTTCTCTCTGCCACACATTACTATTTTTCACTGAAGATTTTTGCTTGGTTATCCTTTATCCTCTCAAATTTCAGTCATTGAGTCATTTGTTTCAGTTGTTTCCTTGAATCAACTCCATATCCCAAAGTCTTATTTTCTTGCGCCAATATAACCAGAACCCATTATATCAAAGGTGTTAAATCTATCCACTGCTTCAAATCCATATCCTGTGCAGAGATAGAGTCTCTTGAGAGATCCCTCTCCAGGTTCGAAAGGCTAGCTTCGGGCCTCAAAGTTGGTTGAAAACGTTACCTTCATCGTCTTTTTATTAGCTGAACAGATTTACGGAGTGTTAACAGTTCTTAAAGTCTATTTTATGTTATGATTTATTTATGATGGATGCAACATTCTTTCCTTAAATCTTCTTCTTCTCTTTAAATCCTAAATGGTAAAATAACTCATGCATAAACTAAACCAAAGTCTTTAAAAGATCATTTCGGATCACCATGGATGCAACTAAATTAGTGCGAGTAAATGACATTTGATCGATTGTGACGATTTTCCCTTCATGAGGGAAACATAGTACTTGGAAAACTAAGGATACCACCATCGTCATTTCATAGGTCCAACTACGTCCTAGTAAGAGGTTATAGTCAAGCAGAGCATCGACCAGTCCCACTTCCATAGAAATAGTTTTACCTTCCAAATGGATAGTAAAGGAGGAAATAATCCCATGCAGTTGAAATGGTCATCCATTGAATGTCATAAGTAAAGAAGGAGACAAAGCAAGCCCAGGTGAGCCAATGGATTTCCAACAAGATAGATACATGCTGCTAGTTGAAGCATCTTCATCAAGGATTTTACTACCGGTATTTTTCTTGGAGTACACGACCTAAATTTGGAAAGAGAAATGATATAGAAGGCGAGGCTTGAAATCAATAGTGTCAAACTTGATAACCTGAGAGCTAGAAGAATCCATAGCCCCGATAGTAGATTTTGGAGCACTTATAATGCCAACATTTCACATGGTGTTTGGGCCAAATCCTCAACAATCGAATAGTCTGGAGTAGATCTAGCATTTGGATTGTGAAATGATCGTTTATACACACCCTTAGGTATGTGTGACATTCTGTCTCCCATAGGATTCTCCATATGAAGAGGATTCTTCAGTTCATGAGACTCTTTTCCCTTCAATGTAAACTCATGTTTATCATAACTAAAACCATGGTCGACATGTAAATATATGATCCCACCATATGGATGAATTTCCATCTTGTGAGGATTCCCCCTAAGTGCCCCTTTGCACATTTTCTATGTTACTGGAAGAGCCCGAAGCCATATCTTGTCCTTGTAGAAACACATTTCTCAACACAACAAGATACTTTTGCGCTAACAACTATTGGGCCTCTTCCATTTTGGGGGATTGATGCATGAGGTGATCCTCTTTGCATAGCTTGCAAGGAAAGTTAACCTTTTTCTTTTCCTTCTTCTCCCCACCAGCATTATTGTCGGGTTTACTAGCATTATTATTCCCGCCTCCTTTTTTACCCTTATTAATTTTTTTCCTTCGGGTTGCTAGGGACCCTTTGGATTCGTCATTTGCAAAACATGTACCTATGACATTTGGAGAATGGGAGCAATCAAAGCATGAGCTTGATCAGCCACAATTTTATGAATCGTCATCTATTTCATCTAGTTAGAAACCAGATCTGCAACATCATTGATAAAGAAACCAACAATGCCATCAACATGTAGTCTAGACTTGGGTTTCTACGGGTTAGTACTTGACCTCTATGTGTTAGGAAAATTTTTGTAAAGGATCCTAGACTGAGAGTAAATCAAATCTAGTTGTTGGGCCTTGAAGATGGATTCCTCTTCGGCAATCACCCCTGAAAAGGAGATATACAATGATAAAGACTTTAAAAACCACTCCAAGAGGAACTCAGGAGGGATCGTGGCCTTAATAATCCTCTTCTATATTTTTCATTCCTAAATGTGGTTGGACATGTGCATTGTGTTTTCCTTCCTAAGCGCAGACAAAAAAATTGTGTCAGCATCATTCTGGACCGGAAGCTAGAAGTGGTTGAGAAGAATTGTCTCCAGATCGTGGAAATGGAAAAAGGACGATCCTTGTAAATCAATGTACCACTTTGTGACAACTCCCGTGAGATTGCGTTGAAATAGTCACAGTCAAATGGAATAGTCACTAAGCGATTTTGAGGAACACCATAAGTGAAAAGTTGTCAGATGATCACCCGGATCCTTGCCAAATTTATCTTCGAACTTTGGAATATTTGAAGGTATTTTTGTTGGGACTGAGGGCCAATTAATATCATGGCACACCAAATGTTTCATGAGTTTAGATAACTCTGACAAGTTCAAATTTTCCATAAAAGGAAGTCTAGGTTGCGCCATCAAATTCTGACTACTGAGGTTGGAGTCCTTGGGTTGGTTGGAACCTGGAAAAGAATGGTTTGAGTTGTTACTGGTACTAGGTTGCTAGGATGAGCTTGCAAACTGGTCGGGGTTCTAATATGAACCAATATTCCCTTGACCATAAGGAGGAAAAATTCCACTTTCCAGGTTTCCAAAATACTGGAAGGGGTTTCCCCCTACTGACATCCCTTGCGAAGAGAAATTCCCTTGCATGGGATTCCATGGAACTTGGAAAGGGTTTCCCCCTAATGGCACCCTCAATGAAGGAAAAGAGTTACTCCCAAAATCACCAAATAACATGAAAGGGTTTGAACTTGCAAGCACATTGGAGGGTCAAAATCCTCCACTCATTTGACTACCCCACCCAACAAAATTGTTAGCCTAAAAAATGGGCTTGGAAGATGGAAAATATCCACTTCTAAGTGAGGGAAATGACAAAGGAATATGCCCCCTACCCCATGCAATACTTGCAAAGGAGTTGAAGAATTCTTTGCACCAATACTAGGGTTAGAAAAAATAGGGTTATAACTAGCCAAGACATGGGGCATGCCCGTATTCTACATCCCAAATGAAAAATCATTTGAAACCAAAGGCGTAGACGGTGTCACACTCATGGGATGAGTTGGACCAATAATCGTATGTACAAAGCTACTAATTGACGCAGTCATCATAGCTTGAGTAATGCTTGTTGTCTGAGTAGTGGAATGAGGAGGTGAAAATCCTCCTCCAATGATAGTCGGCGTTGGGGTATGAGGACCCCAAAACCCTAACACATTACCGATGTTTTCCATGATGGACCACCGAAGTGGAAGACTAGCAATGTAATCTGACGTTGAAGAAGTCAAAATCTGTACAAGAAATGGATCATGAGGTCTAGTAAGCGGAGGGTTGAATAGTCTAACAAATCCTTCGGTTTCAAGATTAGTGACCCTAGTAACTTCTAGTGCAAGAGTGTCCAAATCCGCAATGTTTAGTTCTACTAACTTGGAAGAGCCTATTGGCTCAAAAGAACCAGTTCTGTCTAATTGATTCCTTTGAAGAGACCGTGGAGGCTCCACCCTTTCCGACGAAATACCTTGGATACTTCAAGAAAAATGGAGCAATTGGTCTGCCACTTTAAATCAATTATGAAAGTGGCTACAAATAGACTCCCTATGGATAATTAAGCACAAAGAGCACAACACTAAAAATTCCTAAAAGACAACAACACAAATAAACAAAGTGGAAAAGGGACCTTCCAGAAACTGACATGTGTTGATTAAGTCTTGATACCGATGAACGAAGGAGTGAGAAGCAAATACCCTGACCTCCATGTAATATCCCTTCCTGGTGAAAGTAACCCATGCGAACACGGGGCACCCTCCAGGGGTACTCAAAGTATGATGCAACATCTATGTCAAGTACCGCGAGAAGCCCCGCGTAGTCACCTCTGTGACACCTAGAAATAACAACTAGAGTTACCAAATCACAGTCAACATCTGGGGGAATAGTCAACAGTCAAGATAACATGTATGGGTAGGTTAGCTAAGCCCGAAGCCCCAAAATCTTTTACACCACAGAGGTCCAAGTGGTACTTAAGGAACCCCCACATACGCAACAATATATGAATGTTTGGACAAGTATTGTAGGGGTAATCTTTGCCACTCACCCTCACACAACCTCGTGTTTAGCTCCTATGTTAGAGAAATTTCCCAGCTACACCTATATGAAAATTGGATTTTAGACACTCTCTGGTCAGACTCTTATGTTTAGTTAAATGGTCTTGGAGATTTTAATCTCCAGCCTCTTCCAAGGCCCTAGCCTAGACTAGTTGATGAACCCTAGAAACAAAAAGTCTCGTAGATTTTAGTTAAGCATTTATTTTATAGGTTGTTTTTACTCAATAGGAACAAACGTGAAACTAGTGGTGTTTGATGACTCTTGCGGAAATGGAAACACTATAAGAACATTGTCGTTTTAAAAAAAAAAGCTTATTCTTCAAATGAAAATGAGTTTATATTGAACACTTTAAATGCAATCTTTTCGAATTTTTTTATGCAACTCTTTTATTTTCAAGGAAACATGCAATGCAACTCTTGAAAAATGCACAACTTTCGCTTTCTCTTTTTGAAAATGAAAACTACTACCGATAAGAACCAAGAAACCCTAAATGTCTAAGAGTGCAACTAAGGGAAGAAACTGATCTAGAAAGCAAACTTTTTGTTTTCGTTTTCTTCGAACTAGGCAAACAAAGAAAAAACTGAAAAACGAATGCAATTTTTCTTTTTTCTTTAAAAGTAGAAATGCAAAGATAGAAAGACAAGAAAAAATTCAAAACAAAGCCTTCATATTATAGCAAAGACTGCCAGAGAAATCTGGAAATCAAAGAACTTGAAAGAACGTTTTCCACACCATAAAGCAAATAAAAAAGGCTTAAAAACAAACGAAGCACCAAGCAATTTTTTATTTTTATTTTATAAACATTGACTACTTTTTGAAACTGTTAAGAGACTTACAGAGACCAAGAGAGTCCAAAAGAACCCCCAAAAGATGAAACAGAACTTTGATTGAGCAAAAAGCAAGAAGAAACCGCCTTGTAGGACAGATATGCACATGTCTACAAGGAAATGTGTATACATACATGTTTTTCCCTTCTGTAGATAGCATACATACACTTATGTCTCTTAAAAGCAATGCATATACAACTTAGAAATTCAAGAGAAACTTGGAAAGAAATGATTTCAAATCTTGAGAATGAAGGCTAAGGTTCTAAAAGATTAACTACAATAATAGAAATAGGAAAAAAGCCAAAAAACAAAAGAAAACAAGAAGCAAGCACCCTAAACTAACCCAAAGGAGACTCTCCCCAGTGGATTCGTCAATTTTGTTTGCAGAGAATGAACTTCTATGGCTGGGCTAGAAGCCAAAACAAAGTGATTTCCCCAAAGGACTATCTCTATTTCCAAGAATTCATAACTAACTAACTTATAACGAACGAAAAGAAGACTAACCTAGGTCCTGACATTCGAAGTAGATCCCTCACACAAATCCTTGCTTCAACATTCTGCTCCAAAGCTTCTCTGATAGCCTGCACACCAAGAGGAAGAAAACTACAAGGAAGGTAGTTACAAATAACTAAGTTTCAACTATATTAATTGAAATTAAACACATTAGTATTCCAGATAATCAAATGCTCAAATATAACAATAGTGAATTAAAACACAACATTGGAATAGGAAAGAGAGTTCTTTATTATGTTAACAACATGAAGTCAAGAAACACTACGACTTGTAACTGCTACGACACTACTACAGAACTTACATCTAG
>JASDQU010011160.1:8969-23241 GCA_032191745.1 Picea mariana | reverse complement strand
CTTTCATCATTTCGGGTCCAATTGTAATTCTTTCCATTGGATTATTCTAGCTGATTGGAATCTTACATTGTCTATTGTAGAGGGCTTCAAAAGGGCTCATCTTCGAGGATTCTTGATAACCGTTGTTGTAGGCAAATTCTACCAATGGTAGGTAGTCTTCTCACTTCTTAGGCTGGTGCATTACATGCATCCTTAGCATGTCTTCCACTATTTGGTTCACTCTTTCTATTTGTCCATCAGTTTGAGGGTTGTAGGCTGTGTTGAACAACAATTTAGTCTCAAAACCATACATTAGGGATTTCCCAAAGCTTGAAGTAAATTTGGTGTCTCTGTCAGATATAATTTCCTTGGGCATGCCATGCAGTCTGAATATCTCCTTCATGAATATGTTGGCAATATCTATTTCCTTGTAGGTTGACCTGATAGGGACGAAATGGGAAGACTTACTCAGTTTTTCCAACACGACAATGATGGAATCATTTTTTTTGGTCGACTTTGGTAGTCCGGTGATGAAATCCATGAATATGGTTTCCCATTTCCATTCTAGGATTGGTAGGGGTTGTAACAATCCTACTGGATGTCAGTGTTCTGCCTTAACTTGTTGGCACTCTAGGCACTTAGCTATATTGTTAGCTATGTCTTTCTTCAACCCAAGCCAATAGAATTTTTTCCTAGTGGTTGTGATCATCTTATGATATCCTGGGTGATCAGTATATGGTCTCTTATGTAGTTCATCCATTGTGAACCTCTTCAAGTCGTCATAGTTTGGAATATACAATCTGTTTTTGTAAGTCAGTAGCCCTTCCTCGAGCATCTGGTAGCCTTCATACTTCAGCCATGTAGGCTCTTATCTTAGGTATGAGGTCACAGTCTTGAAGAATGCATTTGTTTCTTGTGCATTTCGGACTCTTTCCCTGACTTTTGTTTAACAGGTGCTTACTGCTGCTATATGAATCATTTTTATACTCATGCTAAGGGCATCGACCACTCTATTTTCCTTTCATTTTATGTGTTTGAATTCAAAATCGAATTCAGTTAGGAGAGCCATCCACCTAGCTTGCCTGGAATTGAGTTTTGGTTGATCAAACAGGTGTCTCAATCCACAATGATCTGTCATAAGAAAAAATATTATACCCAGGAGGTAGTGCCTCCACATTTTTAAATCATGTACTATGGCAGCCAATTCTAGGTCACGGGTCACATAATTGATCTCATGCTCATTTAATTTCCTGGACGTGTAGAAAATTACACGTCCCTCTTGCATAAGGACTCCTCCAAGTCCTTCCTTGCAGGCATCTGTACACACAAGGAAATCATTATCCGGGTCTGCAATCTTTAGCACGGGTGCATGGGTCAGGAGGTATTTCAGTTCCTGAAATATTTCTTCACATTTCGATGTCCAAATGAATTTAATCCCCTTTTTCTGAAGGGAAGTGATTGGACAACCAATCTTGAAAAACCCTTTTATGAACCTTCTATAGTATCCCGCTAAGCCCATGAAGGATCTAATATCGGATACATCCTTCGAGGTAGGCCATTCCATAATAGATCTGATCTTGTCGGAGTCTACTTCCACTCATTCCTTAGAAATGACATGGCCTAGGTAATGGAATTGCTTTTGAAAGAAGTCGCACTTGTTAAAATTAGCGTAGAGTTGATGATCTCTTAGTACTTGAAGTACGAGTCTAAGATGTTCTTTGTGCTCCTCCCTGTTCTTGAATTAGATTAGGATATCATCAATGAAAACCAATACAAATTTGTCCAGAAATTTGTTGAGTACATTATTCATCAAGCACATAAAAGTGGCGGGGGCATTGGTTAACCCAAATGGCACCACCATGAATTCATAGTGACCATACCTCATCCTGAAGGTTGTTTTGTTGATGTCTTCATCCTTAATCCAGACTTGATGGTAGCCAGACCTTAGGTTGATCTTCGAGAATATGGATGCACCTCCCAATTAGTCAAACAAGTCATCGATTCCTTCTAAGGGGTACTTGTTATTTATGGTTTCCTTATTGAGTTGTATGTAATCTATGCATAGTCGAAGTGTGCCATCTTTATTTTTCACAAACAGGACGGGCACTCCCCATGGAGATACACTGGGTCAGATGTAGCCTTTTTCCATCATCTCATTTAGTTGTAGCTTTATATTAACCATCTCTAGCGTGCTCATTTTGTATGGCGTTCTAGATGTTGGTACCTCTCCTGGTGTAAGTTCTATCGAGAAGTCAATATCCCTTCTCGGATGTAGACCTGGTACTTCTTCTAGGAATACGTCCTTGTATTCTCTTAATATGGGGTGGTCCTCTAGGTTTGGTTTTTCATCCTCAACAGATTCCAATACCTGTATGGCATATAAGGAACACCCCTTTCTGCAATACTTTTTCATTTGAAGGGATGATATTTGCCTCACAGAGACAGGCTTCTGAATCCCTTGGAGGGTCGTCTTTCTTCCTTCTTCATTTACACATTCTAAATTTTTATGATAGCAGTCCAATTTAGTTTTGTAAGCAACTAACCAATCCATACCAATCAACAAGTCATAAGATCCCAGGGGAAGTATGTTAAGGGTCGCTTGGGTGGGCAATCCACCCATGATGAATTGACAGGCTGGTATGACCTCTACCACTTTTCTTTTGTTCCCAGTGGCTAATTGAACCAAACACGGTTTAACATTTCTAATCGGTTGCAATTTACACTTATCAACAGTCTGAGGGGCCACATAACTCAAATTAGAACCTGGGTCAATTAAAATAGAAACTAGATGGTTGGCGATCATACCTTCCAGCTCCACTACTGATTAAGCTTGGTGGTCGGCTTGATTATTGTCCAAGGATGCATAGATTCACGGCATACTCCTAGCCACATCATTGACGGTGGTAGCTTATTGGATATTGTAGACCCTCTTATTGTTCTGCTTTTTGTGTGGGCAGTCCCTCAATCGATGATCTTCTCCATAACCCCGACATTTTAAGGGTTCCTAATTTAGGTTATCAGTCTTTCCTGGGGCTGTATTAAAAGGTTTATTTCCACTTTGAGAGGGGAAATTTTGTTGATATACACTTCTAGTAGGAAGTATCCTTCTAGAATATTTTCCATATTTCTTGAAAATAGTGGATTTAAACCCTTTCTTCTGGAATCCCGAACTACTCCTAGTCTTCCAATCCTCACGAGGCCTTGTCTTACTCCCAAACTGTTCATAACAATACCTCGCCTTCCGGATAGTTTCTTCTAAGGTCTTTGGTTCATCGAACTCAATCCTATCCCGGTAGGTCTGAGGTAACCCACTAATGAACCGTTGCATTTTTACTTTTTCATCTTTTATGTAGGGTACATACCTCAGTATTTCAAGGAATTTATTGAAAAATTCATCTATGGTGAGCTGCCCCAAACAGAGTTCATAGAACTTCTTAGTCTTCCCATCCATGTATTTCTCTAACAGATACTGCTTCCTGAAGTATTTCTCGAACTGTTTCCATGAAAAGTCCTTCTCATGGACTCCTTTCACATTCCTAAGGTCTTCCCACCAAATGGAACCCTTCCCATTCAGGTTGAAGATGTATATTCGATCCTTCAAGTTTTCAGAGTAGTCATGGACTCTGAAGTATTTCTTTAAACCAAGAAGCCAGGCTTCATCCTCTTCTCCCTTCTTAATCTCTCCATCGAAAGAGGGTGGTTTGGCTTTCTTGAATTCTTCAGGATCATGATTTTTGGAAAGCTTCCGCTTCTTTCCTTTCCTTCAAGAATGTGAGCTAGATCTACTACTAGTAGATCCTTCGAAGTTACAAGTTTCCATTCCAGAGGACTCCACCGATGAGTGTCCCTTACCTCTAGGCTGGGCCTTCTTCGAGGTACTTTTCCCAGTGTGGTCACTTATGGAGTCATGTTTTCGGATCTCAGGTGGACTTTGACTTCTCTTCTTATGTCATCGGTCCACATGACTGGTTGCGGGTTCATGCTATAGTTTTCTATGTATGTCGGATAAGCTCTGCAGCAAGACTGCATTAATTTATGTCTATTTTTCTTGCTCCTTTATCAATATCTCGGTGTCAGCCTTGCAACTCTGTAATTCGGCCCTACGGCTCCTTACAGTTTCAGCCAGATCTGGAGGGGTTTCCACTACCTTCCTTTCGTAAGATTCTTCATCTCTATTGTGGGAGCCATCCCCCACTTCATGACATGTCACCATCCTTTAGTCTTGGAGTTTTCCTTTGATTTATTGACTGCTCGAGTGTTGAAAAAAACACTTATTGTTAGCTAACAGTTTATTAGGTCATGAACAATACATGATTCAATTTCTTAAATGCATACACACAATAGAAAGTTTCATTCTTTTCTTTAATAACATTTTTAACCAGACATTTAAGAAAGAGGTAAGGTAGGGTGTCACTCTTTTAAAAGTACTCCAAATAGATTTTTAAGCAACTCGTCCATAAGCCCAAGCAGGCCAAGTGTTGTAACCTAGATATGATACCAAGTTGTAACACACCCATGACGATGCTAAAAATAAAAAAAAATCGTCCTCCTTCCAAGAACAAATTCTCTCTCTCTACGGGTTCTAATTTAGAAAGTCTGGGACTCAGCCCGGCCCTTCGTTCAAGATTCTATGAGTCTCTAAGTCAAATGAGACTTTGAGACCTTGATAGTCTCACCTCTTAATCAAACACAGGCCCTTTCAGCCTTTGGTGCAGGTCTTATGATACCCGCCACCTTCTCCTTCATGCTTCAACGAAGTCTCGGAGTTGGAAATAGCCCCTTTTTCTTGACCCCTCCTCGGATGTGACCTTGGGCAATGACCTTGTGAAAACACACAATTGCGGGCGTGACCAAATGCGGTTTGAAACCAAACTACTTTTCAGCCTGCAATCCTCCTCAAGCCTCCACGTGTCCTTTCTACAAAACTGGGGTTTGGATTGCAGCCCACCCTCAACTTTTTAAATTTCGCGCACCTCTGATCCCTGAAATGCTACGGGACCGTTGATCTCCCGATATCGATGGTATTGTTGGAACTGACGGCTCAGATCTTCTCTTTTCAAATCCACGGACCAGATCTTCCCCTCCTAAATCAACGGATGTGATCTCCTTCGTGAGTTCCAGACTTCATGTTTTTCAATTCTCAAACCCTGCTTTCCCTCGTACATCAATCTTCCGAAGTCGGCGATCTACAGATACCCATCCTCCTAAATCAATGACCCTGCTTCTACTTCAGGTGTTTAACCTTTCAACTAGATCAACAGTCTGGTGGTCCTCTTCTCAATCAACGGTCGAGATCTCCTTCGGGTCTCCGGACTTCGAAGATCTCAAATCTCAAACTTCACCCTTTTTCCCAATGGATTTTATCTTAAGTTTATGATCCACCGACGTGTGTCGACTGGATCTGGCGATCGAGGATTACTTCGGCTCTTTACCCGAAGTCCACATACTCACACCATGTGTTCTCCAGATCTGATGGTTCAGATCTACTTCGGACGATCCGATGGTCGAAATTTACTTCGGATGCTTTCCAGAATCCACAGATTCACGCCACCTGTCCTCTAGATCTGATGGTCTAGATCTATTTCGACACTTCGACGCTTTGGCTCTTCGACGTTTCGGGCTTCGGGAGTTTCAAATCTCAATCTGAAACTCTCGAGGTGATTTCTCTGAAGTCTACGATCTGCTTCCACGTGTCCCTCTGGACCTGATGGCTATGAATTACTTCGGGACTTTACCCGGAGCTGACAGATCTATGCCACGTCTCTACTGAACTCCGACGGCCCATATCCACTTTGGGTGATACGACGCCTGAGATTTACTTCGAGAAATCTGATGATTCAGATTCACTCTGGCTAATCGGACAGGTGAGATTTGCTTCGGACTTCCGACTCTCCGGGCTTCAGAAATCTCAAGTCTCAAGCTTTCCTCCTCTGGAACAGATTCCTCCATATTCCATGATCTTTCGCCATGTGTACCTCTGGATCAGGTGGTCCAAATTCACTTCGGGTCTTCGGGGTTTGGGAATTTCAAATTTTAACCGAAAACCCTCGAACATATTTCTCTGGAGTCCACGATCTGTCATTGAGTGTCCCTCTTAACGATGGACGGTCCCAAACTACTTTGCGACATTGGAACTTTGGTAAGTCCTCGTCTCCTGCGTGTGCAAGATACAAATGTTCATGCACCTTGTTTAGATCAAATGGTTGTTGAGCCTCTGTGATGTGATCCAATGACCACTGTCACTCCTCCTCCTAGGCTTCTAACCTACTCTGACTTAGAAGGTTCTCTAAGTGCTCAAAGGATTTGACCTTTTCTCCTCCTATGGGCCTGTCTCCTGAATTTCATCTACGCTCCTGAAAGTGTTATCTCTTCTGAGCTTGATCTCTTTGAAGGTTTTTGTTGTCCCACGCGCTCCTTGTGTTTCAGGGATCGCTTCAAACTCAGATCAAATTTCAATGGCGATCGACAATTCACAAGAATTTTGGGGTCCCACCATGCGGGTTCTTTACCAGGGAGTTCAACCTCCGCAATATGGAAAGTGCTTGCTCGATTCTAGTCTAACCGAGATCATTGATCCTCCATCCCGTTGAGATCAATGACAAGGCTGAATTGCGGGCCGTGAAATAGCGCGTCCTCTATTTTCACCTTCGCGCTCTGCAGTGATTCGCCACCCTCGATGTTCATTCATAGATCGACGATGCATATCAATTGCGGGGTTTAACTTGAACTTCTTACAAATTGACATCTCGAAGCCTCGAGCTCCAAAGTTCCTAGACCCAGGTCACGTGGATCTTCATAAAACCCTGGGGCTATGATCCCTGCTCTTAGTCGGGTTTTTGGTTAAGGAAATAAGTGCAAGTTCATAGTCTCCTAGACTACTAGTCTGAAGGGAACACCTTCCTGACTTACAGAGCTTTAAGCTCTAAATCAAGGAAAGGTAACTTGTGAGGTTACCAAATCGATAAATATGCCCAGAGGCTTGCTCCGACTCCGGAACGACGATGTAAATTCCTGGGGCAAGCGCCTTCGAGTGATTAAACTAGGGCATATGGAAATTCAAGCAGAATTATAGGTTCTCAAGGAAACAAACACATACTCATAACTTAACCATTTAATACAGAGAAAGAAACCTGTATAGACATGTAAATACTCGCATGCATCCATTATTTACAATTCAAAACATAAGGCAAGAAAACACTTATCAAAACCATAGACTGTGATGCGGCTACTGAAAGGGGTGCTTGTTTCCACCCAACCATAGGCTTAGTCACTCCCAATGGATTTATCACTAGCCACCCCTGAGCTTAAGCTGTGATTCTTTGAGATTCAATCTCCTACTTCCATCTCAATGGAAGTTAGGGACGAAGGTTACTCTCCTTCTCCCAATACAGAAAATAGATAAGGGTGAAGGTTACTCTCCTTCTCCTGGTTCAATATCTATTTTCTATGATAAAAACTCAATGTTCCTCCTTCAGTCCTTCCTCGGATCCAATATTTTCCACCTTCCCACCACACTCCCTTTCTTGCCTTTTTTCACAAGATTGTGTGTGACTCGAATTTCCAGTCCATGGTCATTTCTAGAATCCTTACAGATGGGCAGCCTACCCCATCCCCTCATTAATTCTTGAGGAGGCCTTCCCACCTACCAACCTGACTGTAATTCATTCCTGGGTCAGGGGGTTGTTCTGATCTAAGCAAATTAATTCCAACATGGTACTAGTTCGGTGGAGGTTAATGCAACCATTCTTGGTCCCCTCCACCACCTTTCACAACATTTCGTGGTCTTTCTTAGCACATCCCCTCTTTCAACAGTCATGCAACACGTAACCATTTTCTATTAAAATAACTGAATTTACATTCATCGATCTTCTACACAAGGTCCATCAAATCAAATATTCACACTTTTAAGTTTTCCATAGTTCCTTGGACCATATAGTTATATTTACAAATTGGGGGAAACAGGGTGTTACATATATTGTAATGTGCAACAAATCAAGGATGAGGCAACCAAAATCAGATTGGCATCACTTTGTCTTGAAGGCACATCTCTCATCTAGTGGCAAAGTAAGATGCAACATGGAACTCAACAAGTTGGTAATATTTTCCCATCATGGCATGATTTTATTTCCACACTTAGAAAACAGTTCTATCCATTGGGATATAAAGAAAAGGATTTAATTGAATGGTAAAGTCTAAATTTAAGAAAAGGAAAATCGGTGCAGGAATACATAGATGAATTTCATAATATGTCTTTGATGTTAGATGTTCCATTAACTACACAAGAAACTCTTATGAAGTATATAGGAGGTTTTCCTGCTTATATTCGTAATATTGTGTTTATGTTTGGACCTAATAATATTGATGAGGTTTATCTTAAAGAAAAATATATTGAAACAAGAAAAACTGGAGTTAGTGTATCATAGGAACCATCTTCAAAGAAAGAAGGCAGAGGAAAAGGGAATGGGAAGAAATCATACTCGGTGACAGTGAAGGAAGAGAAGCTCGCTTACAAGTATTGCAAGAAAGAAGGGCATGATGATGAACATTGTGGGAAATTGCATCCAGAGAAGAAACTAGAGTGGTTCAAAGAGAGGAAAGGGAGGAAAAAAGTTGTAGCATCAACACATCTGACATCCTTGGGATTAGATTCAGGTGATGAGTCTAAAATTACAGCAGTTGGTTTGTCAAGTGATGATTATGAAGATAGATGAAAATTTTTTCATATAAGGGTCATAAAGAAACATACTAAGATTGATACATTGTTAGATAGTGGATCTCATTCTAACTTAATTTCAAAGGAAGTGGTTAAACAATTGGGATTGACAACTAAGTTACATCATAAACCTTACTCACTTAAATGGATAAACAACAATCATAAATTGCCCATAACAAAGCAATGCACTTTAAGGTTTGCAATTTCATCAAAGTTTGTGGATGAGGTAACATGTGATGTGGTGCCACTAAATGAATGTGGAATGGTCTTAGGAAGCCCTTATTTATATGATCACAAAGAAATCTTCTTCAGGGAACATAATCAATATCACTTGTTTAAGAAGGGAACTGAATATGTTGTACATGCTCATCATATTAAAGCAAATCAAACTCTACTAAGGATGGAACAAATAAGAAAGGTAGGATATGCAAGAAACATACCTATAATTGTGCCAATTAAAGCAGTTGATCTTAAGCATGAACATGAGATGGATGTAGGATGTGAGTTCAATCATACTTTGCTTCAAGATAAGTTAATGTCGTGCAATCCCATCAAACATATTGGTTCATTTTTAGTCATATCTCGGATATCATCGCTACTAATGTTTTCTACATGGATGGTAGTGGATTTAGTAAGATGTGAATGAGTTCAAATGGATAACAATATGATTTCATTTGTCATGATTATTATGCAATTGATTTTGATACAAAAAGTGCACAGGATAGAGTTTAAATACAAAGGACAAGTGGGGAGGCCTATCCCCACTTAATGTCTTGTTAATATCCTTTTGGACCAAAATGTCTTAGTGGGGAGGTGTGATCCAAATGGATCCAAAATGAAAAAAATTAAAATTTCTCGGATTCATACGAAACTAGCGCCATCGCGTAGTTCTATTTGTGCCTATTCCGACAGTATATTCTTTTTCGAAAATGGACTTCGTATGGCGAAGTTATCGCGATCTGAAGTTTTTCCCAAACAGGAAAAAAGTCAAAGTCAAATTCAACAAGTCAAACTCAACTGATGATGTCAATAGTATGGTTGATGACGCCATGCTGACATCAGCATGGCATGTGGTATACTTTGAGCATGACACGTGTCAGGTGGATTTGACATTTTTGGTTACCAATGTGGCGATGACGTGAACTATCTAGACTAACACGTGGCAGTCTGTACGATGATGTGAAAGTATAGACGCTGATGTCATAGCTGATTGGGTAGGCTGACATGGTGGGCTGACGTGGCTCGAGCCAATTAGGGGGTGACACATGGCCCAATCAGAGGGCACCACATGGTAGCTCGAATTTGCCCAATGTGGGCTAGGTAAAAAATTTAGGGCCCTGGTCACAAGGGCTGCCATATGAACAGGAGCCCAAGATTTGGGGGCTGCACCAGTTGTGCTAAATCTGGCGGATTTGGCCAAATTTGGAGGATTTTACCAAATTTGGGCATGATTTTAGTGGATTTTTGCCTAGAAAATGGGATCTAAGCCCAGAAAGAGGGGGGAAGTTGGTATTTCGACCCCCAACTCAAAATTTATATAAATAAAGCATGTTTGAGTGTTTTGGGAGGGTAGATACAGCAGAATGATGAAGAATTTGTGAAGTTCAAGTCATTTTTATGCAGGGAACCCATTGAGGAAGCGAGCTTTGGAGGCCATTTCTGGGAGTTCTACTCCACCTTTTTCAGTGTCATCTGTTGCATCAGGTTCCTAAGATAGAGAATAAAATAGTAGAGTCTATCAAAGACCAAATTGATATAATTTTGATATATTTTTTAAGCATTGAAGATTAATAAGAAGCCTCCCACTGAAGACAAAGGCCCAAAGACGTAGGAAAATTTGTGTCGAACTCCATTATCAATATTTGGTGTTATGTTTTGTTGTTCTTGTTAGAGCTGCCATTTTTATTTCAGTTAGAGTCAGTTTTTGGTCGATCTATGGCCCATGTATACAAACATGTGAATTCATGTACGTAACAATGAAGGGGTCGAAGTCAGCAAGTGGTCAGTTGGCCCTTGAAAGTGGAAAGGGATGTCAGAGTCGAAATATGCGTAAATGGTACGGGTATGTTGTTCCCAGAGAGTCGGGTCCTGTTAAAAGTAGCTTCTATGTGCCCCAGGTTGAGTAAAGTATTTAATTGAAGTGGTGTCGGCAAGTGCAGAAACTATTATCAGCTCATTATGAAGGCCGAGGGAATGAAAACTCTCAGTGTTTGTATCATGTATTCCCTACACCCCTTATCACCTGTACCTTACATGCGGGGATGTGCCATGGAAAATCTGTAATTCGATTCAAAATATCCATTCGCCATGAATTCACTGTTCCTTGGCACGATTCCTTCTTCCGCTCGATTTGTTATAAACCCCAGAGCACCTGCACCCATGTTATTCGCGAAATCATATTCAGGCTCTGTCTGTAAGTTTTCTCATAGGCCCAGGCCGATTGAATTCTCTATCTTGGGCATTTGTTGGAGCCACCGCGTGCAGGATAAACACTGGTCATGCCATGGCAACCTCTCAAAGCACAAAGAATGGTGCACGAAGTGGTAGAATCTCCAGACCCTAACCCCAAAGTGATTGGGATGCATTCTCACTCACAACAGGCATCCCTAAGGATAAAAGAGGGATTTTTCCTTTACCCACGGGAACAACAACATCACGCCACGCAGAACTTGGAGTGGAAGGAACTGCGCAGGAAGGAAGGACATTGGAAGCCCTGTCTTCCCAACAACGGATACCTTAGAGAAGGGGCAGACCAAGAAAGAAAAAGGAAGCTGGGGAAACTCGAATCTCAAATGAGCCATGTGCACGACCAATCGTTGAACAATTACTTACATGCTTTGTCTTCCTGGAGCCTTTGGAAGGTACCAGCCAAGAAAGTGGGAGAAGAATGAGGAGGATGGATGCCACGGGTGCCAATAGTGAAGAGACATATCAACAGCTGAAGAAAGAAAATCTATCCATTTCCGAACTGTACCAAGAGAACAGAGAGTTGAGACAACAGCTGGCAACAAAGACCACAGAAGCATCAGTAGCAAAAGGTCATGAAGGGAACGTGACGTGGCTAAAAAGACAGCTCAGGGAGGCGAAGAATAGGATTGTACAGTTTCACGAAGCTCAACGATTGGCGAAATAAAGGTATGCCAAACACTCCAGAGAATGTGAAATGGCCGAAGACATAGCCCGTGCAGCTCTCGCTAGCAAGAAAAAGAAACAAGATTAGTCGAGCTTGTTCCTATATTCGCAAATAAAAGGAAAAACTTGACAATTTTGAAGGAGACAATGCCCAAGACATTTCTCCATTTAAATAACGATCGTGACTGTCTACAACCACTTTTCGTGCACACTTCCCTTAGCAAATGAGCACGCGATAGTAAATCAAAGTCGTTACAGCAGACAACAAGACTCTGACAGGCACTTGTCCACTCAGAGACCTGATAGACAACTGAATCCCTGTGGCGGATTGCAATGATCATGATGTAGCCAGAAGTATCTTTTGTCTATTTTTGGAAAACGTCATGCGAAGAGTTTTGTAGCACAGAATAGTAAATTCCCTAGTTTGTAGAGATAACAGTTAGAAGATTAGGGTAGCCCAAGTGGTGCCCTCGTTTATATATTTGATCTTTTCAATGTAAGCTGGGTTGGTTGGAAAAATTGGTATAGACAGTAGCTATTGTATGAAATTTGAGTTCAACCAAAACTTAATGCAAAAGTCCTGTAACTTTGATGAAAAGATTCTAATTGTAGCAGTTGGATGTATTGTTTTCCCTTTCTTGCGTACGTGCTTCCTGTTATCTTTACTGATATCTTTTTATGTCTAATTCAGAACGAATTTTCAAACCTGTGGATTCGTTGTGCAGTGCCCCTTGTTCGTGCCATTTAGACAAAACATTTTTCTTCTAAAATTTAACTCTGAATTCACCCACTGTGGTGCTTCGAGTTACTTCCTGTAATTTCTCTCTGCCACACATTACTATTTTTCACTGAAGATTGTTGCTCGCTTATCCTTTATCCTCTCAAAGTTCAGTCATTGATTCATTTGTTTCTGTTGTTTCCTCAAATCAACTCCATATCCCAAAGTCTTATTTTCTTGTGCGAATGTAACCAGAACCCATTATATCAAAGGTGTTAAATCTATCCACTGCTTCAAATCCATATCCCGCGTGGAGATAGAGTCTCGAGAGAGAGCCCTCTCCAGGTTCAAAAGGCTAGCTTCAGGCCTCAAAGTTGGTTGAAAACATTACCTTCGTCGTCTATTTATTAGCCGAACAGATTTACGGAGTGCTAACAGTTCTTAAAGTCTATTTTTTGTTATGATTTATTTATGATGGATGCAACATTCTTTCCTTAAATCTTCTTCTTCTCTTTAAATCCTAAATGGTAAAATAACTCATGCATAAACTTCACCAAAGTCTTTAAAAGATCATTTTAGATCACCATGGATGCAACTAAATTAGTGCGAGTAAATGACATTTGATCAATTGTGACGATTTTCCCTTCATGAGGAAAACAAAGTACTTGGAAAACTGAGGATACCACCACCGTCATTTCATAGGTCCAACTACGTCCTAATAAGAGGTTATAGTCGAGCAGAGCATCGACCACTTCCACTTCCATAGAAATAGTTTTACCTTCCAAATGGATAGTAAAGGAGTAAATAATCCCATGCAGTTTAAATGGTCATCCATTGAATGTCGTAATTAAAGAAGGAGACAAAGAAAGCCCAGGTGAGCCAATGGATTTCCAACAAGATAGAGACATGCTGCAAGTTGAAGCATCTTCATCAAGGATTTTACTACCGGTATCTTTCTTGGAGTACATGACCTAAATTTGGAAAGAGAAATGATATAGAAGGCGAGGCTTGAAATCAATAGTGTCAAACTTGATAACCTGAGAGCTAGAAGAATCCATAGCCCCGATAGTAGATTTTGGAGCACGTATAAAGCCAACATTTCACATGGTGTTTGGGCCAAATCCTCAACAATCGAATAGTTTGGAGCAGATCTGCATTTGGATTGTGCAATGATCATTTATACACACCCTTAGGTATGTGCGACATTTTGTCTCCCGTAGGATTCTCCATATGAAGAGGATTCTTCAGTTCATGAGACTCTTTTCCCTTCAATGTAAACTCATGTTTATCATAACTACAACCATGGTCGACACGTAAATATATGATCCCACCATATGGATGAATTTCCATCTTGTGAGATTTCCCCCTAAGTGCCCCTTTGCACATTTCCTATGTTACTGGAAGAGCCCGAAGCCATATCTTGTCCTTGTAGAAACACGTTTCTCAACACAACAAGATACATTTGCGCTAACAACTATTGGTCCACTTCCATTCTGGGGGATTGATGCACAAGGTGATCCTCTTTGCATAGCTTTCAAGGAAATTTAACCTTTTTCTTTTCCTTCTTCTCCCCACCAACATTATTGTTGGGTTTACTAACATTATTATTCCCACCTCCTTTTTTACCCTTATTCCTTTTTTTCCTTCGGGTTGCTAGGGACCCTTTGGATTTGTCATTTGCAAAACCTGTACCTCTGACATTTGGAGAATAGGAGCAATCAAAGCATGAG
>JASDQU010011159.1:73317-94815 GCA_032191745.1 Picea mariana | reverse complement strand
GTGGTTCCTGCCTGAGATAGAGCTAGGAACATAGAGATGACCTCCTCCATTCAGAGAGTTGAGAAGAACTCCAAATGATTATCCAGTGGGAAAGGCGATCTGTTGAGTTGGACGTGCCCGTGGATGAGCACAAGGTGAACGTGTGAAATCCCAAAGTGCTGGGTGCATCGTCATGTGAACATAAAAAAAGATGATGTATTAGCCTCCTCTGAGCAGCAGAGTTGACGAGAAGACTCCAAATGATTCTCCTTTGTGAGGCAGTGGGAAAGAAAATCTATAGAGTGGACGTGCCTGTGGACGAGCACATGTGAACGTGTGAAGACTTGGTTCTTCTGTGTAATGTAGTGAACCAGAGATGTGACATCCCTATGGATGTGCCCCTAGTGGATGACCACTAGTGGGTGTATCAGATCCTTTGCTATATATTGTTCAAGAGTCAGACCTGCCTGTAACCCTAATTGTTATGTAAAGGGTATAGGTCGGCCCCACCTTAATGTGATTAATAATAAATGTAAAAGATAATTAATCTGGATAATATTAATTATAATAATAATAATAATTATAATAATAATAATAATTATTATTATTATAATTATAATATGACTTAGAGAGGTCGGCCCTGTTGAGCCAATAGACACTTTAGTTGATAGGACAAGTCTAATATAAGTAAAGGGAAATTCCCCATTGTGGAATCATATCATTCAAGTGAGTTTGCAAATTTCAGCAGGTACATTTACTTGGGAGAAGTGTGCACCTTTCTTGGGCGCTAGTCTTCTAGGGTTTAAGCACCCTCTTGTGTGCTAGGTCTTTCTTGGTGGTGAAGGTCTTTCTCTTGAAGAATATAGTAGAGGATTTGGTTGGGTTTTCTTCCCTTGTTGAGAAGGGTTTCCCAGGATACTTCTTGTGTTCTTGTGCATGGTGTTTCTTCTTGTGATCTTGGTTGCTGCAACATTCTTGTTTATGGTTAAGAC
This sequence comes from Picea mariana, assembly GCA_032191745.1. Lineage (NCBI taxonomy): Eukaryota > Viridiplantae > Streptophyta > Pinopsida > Pinales > Pinaceae > Picea > Picea mariana. The sequence goes on along the minus strand of JASDQU010011159.1, from coordinate 93,844 downwards.
AAATGAAAATTGAAATGAACTACATGCTTAACCTATCATATTGAAAAATCAACAGCTATGAGTAATCAAGATGAGCAATTAGACCTTCTGAAATTTATAGTAAATGCTTCAATTAGAATTCTAACTTGGGTTAAAGAGGCTTAGATTAAGTGAGCTAAGTAGTTTGAACATTTCTCCTATGTATATCCTATATGATTATAGTACTTATCTTTGAAGGGAGAAAAAGAGAAGCAGAACCTAGAGGGAAATGAAATGGGAGGAGGTCATCAATCAGGATCACAGATTGAAAGATCAAAGAGGCTTTAAAACACTAGCCAAGTGTCCATTCATATTGATTCAAAAAAGCGGGGCTCTTAAATGATCACAATGACAAAATGGGTATTTACCATGTCCCTAGTTAGAATTAGCCAAGAACCAACGTCAGGTAGAGTTATGTTTGAAGATGCACCTAGGGTGAACAAGATGTGTGGTGAACATGTATACGTTGGCACACTCTTGCTGTAAATATAGATACAAACTAAAGGTAAACTAGAGATAAGATAGTTTTAAGCTCAAAATAACAAAACGAGAACCAAACACAAGGGTGTTGCGGGTATTTGCACACCTAAGGGTGGACTTGCAATTTAGAATGTAATGAAGAGCTCACCGAATGAAATTGTGTTCTATTGATAGTTGAAATGATATGAGATGCAAAGGAAAGGGACTTGGAAGGAACCCCTTTTTATACAAAACAAAGAGAAAAGCCCTAATTTAGAGCACATTACGAATATTAGTTCCTGATCATATGAAAAAATGGCTTTTTACACTCATTGAAATGTAATACTCAAGCATTAAAACATTATTGCAAAATATGAGATTAAATACAAAATAATTTATGTACAGAGTCTAATGCATAATAAAAATGTTGTGGTTAGGTACACAAGATGTTCTCTCCCTAGGGTAGGTAGCTTTGTCAAAAAAGTTGGAAAACCAAAATAGTAGGAGCCCAAATTGAAGATGCTTCTAAAATATAGAAAGTCACATTTCTATCACAATAGAAGTCAAAATAGAAGTCAAAATATGCAATATAACAACTCAAAAAATGTTGAAACATGCTTCCTAATTTGACAAAAGCATTAAATTGCTAAGATTTTATCATTTATCCCAACTTTTGGCCTCGAGAGTGATTTCGAGTCTATTGGCACAAAAACATTGTGGGCCCCCATTAAGATTCAATCACTATTTGAATAAAGGAAAAGTTTCAAACTCCAATCCACTTTATTCACAAAAGTACTCTTACAACTAATTATACTAAAGACATTGTTAAGCCTAAAACATGAAAAGAAAAAGGGGCCATTTTTTTTTAATCTATGGTTACTAAGAAGGGGGTGTTTTTACAACAATTGTGATTTGTGGTATTTTTTTTAGAAATTCTTCATAATCCCAAGTAGCTTCCTTTCTTGGAAGGCCCTTCCATTTGTTCTTTTACTTAGAGATTTTCCTATTACAAATATTCTTCATCTTCAACTTATGGATGCCCTTTGGTTCTAGTATGAAATTCTCTTCATTAGTTAGAGGAAGCGAATCTATTTGAGGAACAACACCTTTTCCCAAGTTCTTCCTCAAACATGGCACATCTAAAACATCACGGAGTTGACCTTTGTTGAGAATATCTGGTGCATAGGCCCACCTTTTCTCTCACCTTTCTGCCTCAAAGTTGTTTGCTTGCAAGGTTGGAGACACACAAAAACTATGCCCCTTACTTCAAAGTGTGTTGATGGTGTTGGTTTGCTTGTTTCTTCATCTTGGTTGTTGCCATGGCCAAGTTTTCCTCGAGAATGCTACATATATTCTGATTTTTTGATGAGTGTCTATTGTGTTCAGGATCTTTATATTTTGAATAACCTAGTCTTTTGGATGACTGGATTTCACAACCATAAAGATTGGTGGATGTATGGTTGTTAGTGTATTACCATTCCTTAGCCAAATGCAACCACTTTCCCCACTTGGTTTGTTTATCCATTGTATACAATTGTAGGTAGCCTCCCAAGCACTCATTGATGATCTCCATTTGACCATTAACCTAGGGGTGAAATGTTGTGCTCATATTAAATGTAGTGCCAATTGATTTAAAGAGTTCTTGCCAAAAGTTGTTGACAAATTTAGGTTCTATATCATAGATGATGTGGTGAGGAAGTCCATGCAACTTGTAGACATTCTTGAAGAAGAGCTTAGCAATTTCTAAAGTTGAGTGATTGGTAGGTGATACGAATAAAATGCACACTTAATTAGGTGATCAACTATGAGGAAGATTGAATACCTACTTTTGAAGGATAGCTACGTTGTGATAAAATTCATCAATATTTCTTCCCATATGGGATTCGGTTGAAATCATCCTTGATATGGAACACTTTTGATCGTATTAGATCATCACGTATCACATTTGTCTATAATTTAGGGAATGATTTGTTTTGTTTTCTTCTAGAAGAAGTTGGAGGATACATATTTATAGTTTTAGAAGAAAGTCTACATGTCGAGCTATGCCCATATTCAAAATCCTTCTTGATGAATGGTGATTGTTGCCTAAGATGGATGGGGTCGTTGAAGAAGATAATATTTTGTTGTACTGCCCTTAAGATAGATGGGGTCCCTTCTTTGAAGCTAGGATATCCTTTTGGAACTATGAAGTGTTAGGATCATTAAAATAGTCATTGAAATTTTTTTAGTCCATGGTGGTTGGTTGACTAGGATAGCATGAAAAAATGGAGGTATATCTCATTAAAATAATGCATCTACTTCAACCACATTCTCGTTGTTGTTCTTTTAAATAATTTGCAAATCATAATCATGTAACTTGTTGACCCACTTTTGTTGTTCCTTTATCCTTATGCATTCTGTCAAGAGATATTTCAAGCTAAGATGATTAGTGCAAGTGAAAAATTTATTGCCCAATAGGAATTGATGCTAGTTGGTTACTGCATATAGAATGTAAATCATTTCTTTACTATAAGTGGATAACCTTTTTTTCCTTGGTATTTAACTTTTTTATTTCAAGGGCAATTAGTTTGTCATCTTGAGAAAGCACAACACCAAGACCAATATATAAAGCTGCCACATTTGATGACAAAAGTTTAGGAGAAGTTAGGAGTGGCAAGGATTGGTGTGGATGCAAGAGATTCCATCAATTTCTCAAAGGATTCTTGAGGTTCTTCAGATCATTGAAAGGCATTCATCTATAAAGTTGTCGCATTTGATGACAAAAGGTTAGGAGAAGTTAGGAATGGCAAGGATTGGTGTGGATGCAAGAGATTCCATCAATTTCTCAAAGGCTTCTTGAGCTTCTTTAGATCATTGAAAGGCATTCTTCTTGGTGAGATCATTACATGGACAAACATTAGAGGATAATATTTTGCAAATCTTGTGTAAAGACCAACTAGTTCCAAAAATCCACAATTTTTTTTTTATTGTTTGGGGTTTTGGCCATTCTTGATGGCTTTGATATTCTCTAGATCTGTGTTGACCTCTTTTGTTGAGGTGATGTGACCAAGGCAGTGCAACCGTGTCTTAGAAAATTCACGTTTTTTATTCTTTTGCATGTAATTTTGGGTGGTTATGGTGTCTAAGACAATATATAGGTGTTCCATATGTTCCTTCAAAGTTTTGTTGTAAATGAGAATATCATCAAAGAATACCATAACAAACTTGTGAAGGAACTTACACAATGCCTTATTTATTAATGGTTATAAGGTCATTACATGAAATTGGTAGTGGCCTTGATGAGTTTTGAAGGTTATCTTCTCTCGATCTTCAAGCTAGATCAAAATTTGATAATGTCCAAATTGAATATCAATTTTGGAGAAATACTTTTCCCCATGTAATTCATCCATTGAATCATCAATTCTAGGCATTGGAGATTTATTTTTATTAATGATTTTGTTGAGTGCCCTATAATCAATGTAGAGGTTATAAGATCCATCTTTCTTTCTAGATAACTCCACTTGAGTCGGGTATGTGCTCTTACTAGGGGCAATGATTTGGACTTTCTATAGTTCTTTAACTAGCCTCTCAGTTTTAATATATCTAAAAATGGTCATTAGTGATACAAGCAAGAAATTATGGGTGCCTTAGAAGGGTCAAGTTTATCATATATTCCATCCTCTTGTTAGGAGGGGAGTTTTTTAGACGTGTTTTGAAAAGCAACCTTGTATTTATGTAGTAGCCTAGAAACACTTAGGTTGATTCTCCATTGGTAGCTCAACTTCCATGGAATAGAAGTGGGCCATAAATTTGAAGTGTCTTTCATTAAGGAGCTTATCCATATGTTCGGAATTCACCAATTTTGGGAAGATTATCCATATGTTTGGAATTCACCAATTTTGGAGAGATTATTCATATGTTTTGAATCCACTAATTTTGTAGGCTTTCAGTACATGGGTCTTGATAGTGTATTGTCGATTGTCTTGGTTAAAAGAGAAGTTTTCTCGATGGTTGATTGAATATATCCCATGAGTTCAAACAACCTTTCGTATTCACCTAGGTTGATCACCAGCAACGGGTTAGGAGGTTTGATTATATCAACAAATCTACTCATTGCACTTGGTCAACAGTAGATTCAAGCAAAAGAAGTTCTGCATAAGGTTGCTTCTCCATGCTTTGAGTAGCACAAATAGCTTACAATAAAACAAATTGATGAATTAGCACCAAATTTGGTTATAATTAGCACAACCATGATCTAGTCAACTTGAACTAGCAGATTTTTTTTCCACAACCTCCACGTCCAATGGTTCCAAGCATGCTTTTAGATTTGTTCTGTGAGCTTCCTTTCCTTGACTTTTGCTCCATGATATCTAGGTTGTGGACATGTTGCATTCTCTCAAAAACCTCCTATGCGCAATTGCTTGGTGAAACGACTTTGACTTGTTGTTGTCATCACTAGTCATGACCTACTTGACACTAGATCCCACTTGGATACTTTTCCTTGACCTTAGTGGCTTAGTTTCTTGGCGAGTCCTCCTTACATAAGCAAGTCAAACATAGAACCACAACTCTGGGATGACCCATGTGGGTCTTGCTCATAGATAAGCATCTTCACTATCAATATGATCTTTCTGCTCCCAATCATCGATCCACACTCTCTTATAGCAATCCATACTCCCATAGTGGATCGACAATAGATCTAGAACCTCACAATCATTCTTAGACTAGTCTCGTGAGAGAGTCCAAGGCAACTTTGCCCTAATACCATGTTAAATATTACACTTGTAAGAGAGATAAACAAGCATACACATATAGATTGAAGATCAAATCTAATATGGTATATTATGGATGGAGTCGATGATTAACCTAACAAGTTGCAGTGCTCTTTTTCTAGGAGGGGTCCAAGAAAGACCAACTAAAACTAATCTAACATTAAAGGACTAAGAGAAGAATTTGGTAATGGGCGTCTAATTGCTTGATTTGGGAAAGAGTGATTGGAAAACAGATCTTGATATGAAGAAAATATAATAAAGTGAGACTAGGCACGGTTCTACTCGAGACAGAACCCTAGTTACTCAACTAAGCAAAATTGACTAGAAGAGCACATCGATGATCAAGAAATTGAAACAATGAATGTATGTTGATGGAACACATCGAGAGAAGGCTTGATAGGTTCTAGTATTGCTTATTGATCAATTGTGGATGAAGTATGGTGGATGAGTAGCAGGGTGACTAAGGATCGAGTTGGTTGGGATTGTTGGTCGACTAGCACATGACTGGCATTGTTCATGGAACTGATCGAGCTTAATAATTTCTTGGATGACACATATCTAAACGTCTATAAAATGATCAACTGGACAAGTAATGGTTAGATCCAATGCAACATGTGTATTCCACATCAATAATAATGGCCAAACCAATTCATTGCCATTGGGCAGTTTGTGTCGAATGACTTATGGAAGGTGAATTTATTGATTAATTGGTAGGTGGAGAAGAGGAACAATTGTAATTGCCCCTTGAAGAAGGCCCATAAGAAGGTAGAATGCTAGAGATCGAGGGTTTGCAAAGGTTCATTGAAGAGAGATTGTTGTAGAAGCATTGCAGGGTTGGTAGACGTTGGTGGATTTTGATAGAAGACAAATGTCGAAGAGACTTATTAAGCGAGACTAAAATTATTTTGGTGAGCCTATGGAATTGAAGGAACCAACGAAAGAAGCCATAAGCCAGGCTTGGAGAATGAATGATCAAAATGTCGAAGTTGATTGAAGGATCATGACCAATCGAGAGTTCTATTGTGGAGAAGAAGAATCTTTTAGAAAGGATACCTTCAATTTGAACGATGTTGTTGTTAGACATTGTGAACCTAGCCTTGTGAGTCAGAGTCCTTCGCAGGCATGATAGATTCTCAGATGAGAAACAATTGATAACCAAGCAAATTTCTAAACACAACCCTATGGATGTGGAATCTTAGAGGCGATCCAAGATTGCATTTATGAACACGTGTCACGTACTAATCAAATTATTTAGATTGAAGAATACATTGGAGTTTCTTCGTTGTGAGGGTTCTCCTTAAACATTAGCATCTTGTTAATGAGTGTAATGTGCATGTTATCTTTTTCTTATTTTGTTAAATGCTTGATAAGGAAAGAATCTAGACCAAGATAGGTTTTGCAAGGACATTGTTTTGTTTTAAATTGAAATTCAATTTGAGTGCCATTGGGAGATATTGATTAACCCAGTGGGTTATGGATCAGTTTGGTATAAGAGCAGAAGGTTTCTAACTTTTTGTGTTGCATAAGATAGCCATGGGAAAAGGCCTTAAGAGAGAACAAGTTTAGGAACAACATGAGATAAATCAACACATTCAAGAGGATAATGAACAATAGAGGATTATAGTCCAATCGATCGAAAAGGAGAATGAAGAGTTGCAAAAGTTTCTTGAAAGTCATGTGAAACTTCTTTAGGAGCAACATGACCAAGTTGTAGACAAACTACAAAAATATTTGGAGGCCAAAGAAGCCATTCTAGCTGATCTTCAAAGGGAGTTGGAAGAGATGGTTCATATCGACTCAAGATGTAGAAACCATGACTGCAGAAAGCATGTTAAGGACTTCATCTTCGCCCCTTGCTCAAAATGAATCAACATTTGAGACTTTTAGTAGTTTTGAAAGTCATACCAAAGGTATAGGCTCAAAATTATTGCTAAAGATGGGTTTTGTGTTAGCTTTTTAGCTCGAGAGGTACTCTGCATATTTTATCTTGAGTGCGAATGTAACCTTATGTATACACTACTAGGCACTTAACTTTGTAATGGGTTTTTATAAAGTTGTTATAAAGTGGTTCTTTTATTAAAGTGACTTTTTAATAAAATGTACCTTCTAATTTTAAAGTCACTTTATTTCATAAAGTGCACTTATGCAATAAAGTGAAATTACTTTAATATTTTAAGTGATTCATTTTGTAGGGAATGGATCATGACCCTTGATCTTGAAAAAGGCAAGATTAGATCTTGGCCTTTGGATTTAGGCTTGGGGAAGGTGAAAAAACACTTTGGAGGGAAAATGTCATTTTCAGATTTATAAAAGAATGCATTGGGTAGTGTGCAWGACGCATTGGGAGAAGGAGCATGAGAGATTTCTGAGTAAGCTTGAGAGAGGAAGGAGGGCAGCAAAGAGGACACATTTTCCAAGAGAACTAGGGCATAAATCCCAAGGAGGAATTTCTGTTTTGTGGCTAAGTTGTTTTTYTGTTGTTGGAGGCTGTATTGTATGGATCCGTACAGTCCGTACAGCAAGAGGAAAGGGCACGAAAATTGAGGCGGGGCTTCGCACAGTTTTCAAGGCATTTTGCTGTTGCTGGGCCATACAACATGTTGTTTGCACAATTTTTGAGGTGCTGCAATTTCTGGGAGAGGGCCATACAGCAGTACCAACTTGGCACGGTTTACAAGGCATATTTTGGTGGGACAGTTTGGGTGCTGTAAGTGTTTTCTCTTGGCTGGAAATGTGATTTTGCTGCTGTTATGTACCTTCCGAAAGCTGAATAATAAGATCTCTCTCTCTCTTTCTCTCTCGTCGAGTTTCCCCACATTGGGTTTTTCCCTAGCATTTGCCTAAATTTTTGAGTTTTATGGGTATTGAATGTTGTCCATTGTGTTTATTTCCGCAGCATATTTKCTTAGCAATGTTTATTTCTGCTTATGGTAATTTCTGAATATGGGTTTGGGACATCTCTAGGTTGTTAAGTGTTTGACAGGAATTTTAGCTTGCTGATTTTTGTCATTAAAATCTACATTTTGATGGCTAAGGCCTTCACAACAATGGTCAAGGCATGGGGAGCCCCATCATGTTTAATTCAAGTCCCCATCATGTTGGTCTAGYATATAATGGGGATAAGATAGCTTCTRGGAGAATGTTCTAAAACAATCCCAAGCATCACGTCAACTTTAAAGATCATTTTTGTGAAGGCTCAAGATGAATGGTGTTTGAACACTCCCAGTAAAGAGTAGACAATGAAAGATGATCAACAACATCCTACAAGTCGTAGGAAGGCATCCTAGGCACCTATGAATATTTCAATAGATTGAGTATTATGCAAGGGAACTTGAAAGTTCTAGGCTTAGAACAAAAAGCTTGTAGTTTTTTGTTATTATTGCAAGAAGAAAGGCCATAGGGTGTATCGATGTTGGTATTATTTTCCTGTTGATTATATGGAGCAATCAACCATTGTGGGTCTAGTTGTTGGATGAAGCAATCACCAGAGATCCAAGGTGTTGGAAGTAAAGTTACTAGACTCGAAATTGACAAAAACTCGTCAAAGAAAGAGCAAGGAGTTTGAATTGGATTGGAATAAATGAGGAAAAACTTGAAAAGTACAAAAAAATAAAGATATACACATTTGGATTAAAAAAAACATTTTTCATTGATATTCAATAAAGCCATGTCCATACAATGGACAATATCAATAGAGGTCCAAAATTTCATGGATGAATAGGATTCTCATATATTATAAGAGTACAAAAAGATTTAATCCGAGAATTGGAAGCATTTGCTTATAAAAGTTAACTAAATAATAAATATTGAATAGTTAATAGTAAAAAAACTAAGTAGTTTCTCCCTTGTCTTAGGTTGCTTAACTTTCCAGGTTTGCGAATTCCTTAAGGTGAAAAATAGGAGCCTCCTTCGGTTGAAGCCAATTGGATGTAGGATCTAGCTCTTGCAGGTCAGTTGCTAAATGATTAAAACATGTCATCATCATGAAACATTGAACTGTCAATTAAACTTTAAAGTTCAAATCAAACCTTCCAATTCAAATGCTTAAACCTTAGACAATCTAAGCGAAGTCTTGTGTTTCTTAGTGTTTCACCTTATATCTTCCTATTGCAAAGTTGAAGATGGTAATGGATAAATATGGGGTCATTTAAGCACTTTTTGTTAATCGGTTACGCTTCTTGGAATGTATTTTCTTGAACATGCTCCAATTGCACTCACAACCTGAAGCATTGTAGGTCTGATTTAAGCTTTGAATGGCAATTATCTTAAGATTTGGGGCATAACTGCGAAATTTTAGCCACCAAAGATAGAGCAAGTGGCAAGGGTTCAAGAGTCAAGATCGAAGATGATTAAAAAATTAAAAAATTAATTAAAACAAACAAAACAAGAAAAATCAATGAATTGATCAATCCTTCAAGGGTGTCAGGCAACATTTTTGTCCTTTTGCATATAGCACTAATATAGGTGAGAAAATTTTGCAGGTGCCTTATAATCCTATAGTTGCAATGGCTTTCTTGATCAAGGAAGCACCTTTCAATGCACGTCATAAACACTCTACCAACCTCCCCATCCTCATTAAGTTTTGTCTTATCATAAAAATATATTGGGTTTAAAAAGTACCTAGCAACATGTAAGGGGGGATGCAATTGCCTATCCCAACACTCATTAATAATATCCCAAAGAGTCATACACTTAACCTCCTCATCCTTATATCTTCTTTTGATGGCTTCCTTGGTGAGATCTATTGCCTCACAAATGTAACCCATAATGGATTTGTCACCATCAAGCATCTTGAAAGATCAAAGTTATTTTTCAAACATTTGAATTTCGATAGAAATGAAATTTGAAAATGAATTGGAGTTTGACTTTGAAGTTGAACATTAAAAAAGTTTAAGTACATGAGCTCCTTGATAAGTGACTCCATCACAAAAAAATCTCTTTGCCATCTTTCCAAAAACCATCATTAAACACAAGAGCAACAATTTCAACGCCTTCAAGGGTTTTTCTATTTTTACGTGCCATCCACTCGGTGTTAAATTTACCAGACAAATACTTAGTCAATAATAAGATTTCAACCTCCAATAGTCATTCACCAATAATGTAGGTTAACATAGGCATTCAACTGGAACTATGAGCAGAAATACAAATGACTAAGCAATCTGAAACTTAGAAGAGGAAATAAATGAACCGTAGACAACATTTAACCACACATTTGACACAGAATTTTAGGCAATGCCCTTGGAAAAACCTCGAAGGGAAAACCAGTCAAGGAGAGATTCATTCTTATTGAGCTCGCAGGAAATAATTTTCTGAGTTTACAACAACTTATTATAGCAATGAATGCACAATACTTATCTCGTAAACAGTGCCTACAGTCCACCTCGAAAAATGTGCCAAAGACCACAAAAAATCAGAACAGTTTTTTGCCTCGAAATTTGTGCCCAAAACGGCCTTCGTGGCAACAAAACTCCTTGATTTCTATGCACAACTATAGTACCTCCCTGTATGGATTGTACGAACTTTACTCAGCAAAAAATTGCACTTCGAAATCTGTGCATAACCAGCTATACAATCCTCTCCAAATCCATACTGTATGCCCCCCTCTACTGCTCTATAGACCTACTCATTAATTGTTGCAATTTCTTGGGATGTGTGCCCTCCCTTTCTCTTGGGATATGCGCCCCACTCTTGTTGGTGTCTCTTCACTTTCCCACTCAATCTCCCTTGGAAATTGTGCTCCCTCTCTTTCAAATGCTGCCTTTATTCACTCATTAATGAGTAACTGGCCTAACCCTAGATCTCAATGGCTAAGATTCGATCTTGCTCCACAAGATCAATGGACATGACTTAATTTTTCATTGAGTTCATTTAAATCACTTAAGTGATCCAAACTTTATAAAGTCACTTTTACGTATTAAATAATAAAAGACCCCATAACTTTATAAAATCACTTTATAAAGTCAAGTTACTAGAGGGAGACATTTGCTCGGTCACTTCTGCACACTGTTGAAAAAGCCTGCGATTTTTCGCGACTTTTTCTGACCGACGAAAAATTGTCTAGAAGAAGTCGGAATTTTTTTAATTTGAATAAGTCGGGACTTATTCATAAAAGTCGTGGCCAGTTAGTGGAAATCATCCTCATAAAGCAGATTTTTTGAGTTTTTTTTGTCATTTGTGTTTGTCCTTGTTGGGGAAGGAAGGAGAAGGGCTTGACTCAGTCAAGTGGGTACTAGACCCCACCAACATGCAAGATTGAATTTTTTTTAAAGGGTTTGACCAAAAATGGTGGCAATTAATGGTAATGTTAAATTCCTTTATCTTTCCTTTTTATCCTTTTACTTAATTTTTAACATTACCATTAATTGTTTCAGGATGTTTGACAGTGGTTCCAACCTCATCGGTCTTGATATGGAGAAAGTAGAATTTCATATCCCATTCAAAATCTAGTAGACTTAAAAGTTTTCAAGATTTTAGGATTGGTAGGATTGCAACATTTTCATTGGATTCTATCACGTATAATGGTATGGGATTGGCATTTAATCAAGAGCACCAAGCCCTTTATGTACCTCGATGTTGGTGGTATTGATTGTTGAACTCCTTTGACACAGACTTAGCATAAATGTATCTTGCACTCAAACCAAAATCATTCATTAGGCATGTTAAGCTTTTTCTACCATATTATAAGGCTTCGATTAGGTGGTTTCATCAAAATTAGGAGGTGTTCACTGATGTCTCTAGAGGATCAAGGTAGAGGCAAAGATTGATACTAATGATGAGGATCCGAATATAAGCAATGGTGGAACATTGCTTGTCATTTAAATGTTCTTGCTCATTTATTCATAATGCTTTCTTTCAAAGTTTCAATAATTTTTTGGAATCATGGTTTGGAATTTTTAAAATATAATTTTTTCATTAAAATTTAAATATTTTATGTAATATTTAGTAAACCAAGTCATTGAAATAAGATCGGTTTGAGTCAATCCGTGTTCGAGTTCGAGTCGGAGTTGACCATCGATCGATTCTGAGGTTGAGTCCAAGTTTTAAAACATTGCATTGTACATCTACCTCATGATGATGAGATACATTTATATATGTGAGGTCATTTTGTATTGGTTCTCCACCTTTGAGCCCTTGATTGGATAATTATCAGGGTTCAGGATTCGATATCGACTTTGATGTATCATCTTTTATTTGGCATCCACTACATCATATATATCAATGCTTTCTCCATATTTATGTGCCAATGTGTTTATCTGATGTTGTTGCTTTATATGTTTAAAATTTTGAAAAAAATGAATATATTTTGTATTTTTTAATGTTTGTTGTGGTTTTTTGACTTTTTTCGATTTTTTCCGAAACGATGTTTTCTGGACCCTCGCCGACTTTTAGCCGATGCCGACTTTTTCGACAACGCTTTTGCATGTTGGGCATCGCCAATGCAGAAGTACCTCCAAGCTACAAAAACTAACACTCCCTCTTAGCGAGGGAGGTACTTCTGGAACCTCCACTAGGATCTATCTCCAACCCCATCATCTATTCTGCTGCTATAGATGCTCCCTCTGAACTAGAAACCTTTGATCCCTTTGAACTGGAAGCCCCTGCTACTACCTGCACTGAACTCTGATTTGGAGACCTGTCCATCCAAGACATGCTTCTAGGAGTCTTCTCACTCTCTTGAGCATTCAATTGTGTCATCTCATACCAGGTGAGTCCTTTGAGAGTACTGGAAGAAGCTCGACTCCTCGGTATCAACTCACTCTTTTGAGCAACTTGCTCACTCTCTGACACTGACACAGATTTTGAATCCAAGAATCCACTAGATCCAACCACAGGTTGCCCCATCAACTTGTATAACCTCTCATACTGGACACCAAGCAATACAACTATGTCCGGAGTAGCTACCTCTCTATACAGAAACACTTGTCCACGGAAGAACACAACTCCACATCCATGAACCTCCAAAGTTGACACTGAGAGTAAATTTATTGGCAGCTCTCGAACTAATAATACCTCGGCCAACTCCAAAAAAATTCCTGACTCTAGTTGGAATCTCACACATCCAACCCCTTTTACTACATGTCTGGTGCTAGTCCCACAACCCACATTGCAGTCTGAGTCTATCTCTGAAAAACTGAGGAACATCGACCTCATTCCCGTAATATGCCGAGATGCACCACTGTCCACAAATCACACTCCAATGTCCCCAAACTCTGCACTACAACTTCCTGAAAGACAAATCATTAGAGAAAATTTCTTCTCGAACTTCTCAGTAAACTCAACAACCTCAGTTGATGTTGATACCTCTGAATCCTTCTTGCTCTTCTTCTTGTTCGAACATTGACTAGCATAGTGGCCAGTCTTATGACATGCAAAGCATTTCACTTTGCTCATGTCCTCCTTCTTGTCATTGCTCTTTCCCACAAGAGCAACATTCTCCTCGTTTGCACCACCCTCTTCCTTCTCTTGATCTCTACTCTGAGAACCCTCTCAGATCTCCTCTCGAGTAAAGTCATCCTATAGTTTGTTCCAATCTGGGAGCTTCTCTCTCCCCACCACACACTTCATGAAAACATCCCACTCTTTGGTGAAGCCCTTGAGGGCTATGCGCACCAACTCTGAGTCTAGAATAGTCTCCCCTATAGCTGCCAAATCATCCTTCACCTGTCTTATCTTGGTGAGATAGGAGGCCACACTCTCTCCCTTGGCGATCCTAGTGTTGTGGAGCTTTTCCCTTAGGGCCATCTTCCCGTTCTTGTTCTTGTTCTTGTTCTCGTACAAGTTTATCAGTGCATCCCACATCTCCTTGGCTGTTAGCTTCTCAGCCAAATGTGGAATCAGGGGGTCTTTCACTCCATCCAAGATTATCCTCTGCGTCCTTGCTTCCTTGACCTCATGGAGGTTTAGGGCAATGGGATCTGACAAAGGCACTGTCACTGTGGTACTCACAAACGCCCACAACTTGTTCTCCCTGAGAACAACTGCAATCCTTACTTTCCACTATAGGTAGTTGGAGATCCACTCGTTATTCTCATACCTGAGACTAGAAGTCATCCTTGCCCAACTGACAAAGACCCTTTTTCCCTTCTTCTTCCAAGCAAAAACCCCTGCAAATCATTGCTATCCAAGTGCCAAAATCTGTCCACTGAATCTCAGAGCCCAAGCTCTGATACCATGTTAAATTTACGAGACAAACACTTAGTCAATAATAAGATTTCAACTTCCAATAGTCATTCACCAATAATGCAGGTTAACACAAGTATTCAGCTGGAACTATGAACAGAAATACAAATGACTAAGCGATCTGAAACTTAGCAGCGGAAATAAATGAACAGTAGACAACATTTAACAACACATTTGACACAAAGATTTTGGGCAATGCCCCTAGAAAAACCCCGAAGTGAAAACAAGTCAAGGAGAGATTCTTTCTTATTGAGCTCGCAGGAAATAGTTTTCTGAATTTACAGCAACTTATTACAGCAATGAATGCACAGTACTTATCTTGTAAACTGTGCCTACAGTCCACCTCAAAAAATGTGCCAAAGACCACAAAAATCAGAATAGACTTCTGCCTTGAAATCTGTGCTCAGATTTCTGCTGTATGGCCTGAATAGTATGTCCTTCTTGGCAGCAAAACACTCGATTTCTGTGCACATCTACAATATCTTCCTGTACGGACTTTACTCAGCAAACAATTGCACCTCGAAATCTGTGCATAACCCAGCCTCAATTTCTGTGCATAACCAGCTGTACGGTCATCTCCACATCTGTACTGTATGGCCCTCTCTACTGTACGGATCTGCTCATTAATTGCTGCAATTTCTTGGGATGCATGCCCTCCCTTTCAATTGGGATATGTGCCCCACTCTTGCTGATGCAGCTCAATCTCTCTTGGAAAGTGTGCCTCTTCACTTTTCCTCTCAATCTCCCTTGAAAAGTGCGCTCCCTCTATCTCAAATGCTGCCTTTATTCACTCATTAATGAGCAACTTCCCTAACCCTAGATTTCAATTGCTGAGATTCGATCTTGCTCCACAAGATCAACGGACGTGACTTAATCTTTCATTGAGTTCACTTAAATCACTTAAGCGACCCAAACTTTATAAAGCCACTTTTACTCATTAAATAATAAAAGACCCCACTTAACTTTATAAAATCACTTTATAAAGTCAAGTCACTAGAGAGAGACATTTGCTCGGTCACTTCTGCACGCTGGGCACCGTCAATGCAGAAGTACCTCCGAGCTACAAAAACTAACACTAGAGTCCCAAAAACATCTTCTTGATATTTACCTTTTGTTTAACAATGGATTGCAAGGAGATGAAATTCATTGCAAATTTGGTCATTGTAGGACGAAGTTCTTTGCCTTTAGTGTATATTCTCATGTTGTTGAGGACATTTGTGTGATTGTAAATGTACTTGGTTATGGAGTTTGCCGTATCCACAACTTCTCGTACCCAAGCATTTTTACCAATGTCCTCAAGCATTAGATCTATGCAATGTGTAGCACAAGAGGTCCAAAATTTTGAGGGGTGCCTAAGCTAAAAAACTGTACTAGGAACCATATAATTAGTTACATTGTTGGTAACAATTTGTATGACATTTTCTTCTCCACATCTTGGACAACTTCCTTCAGTTCACAAGTTAGTTGGGCACTCTTAACTTTGTTCGAGGTGACCAATGATCTGAGAAACATTTAGCCCTTTGGACAAGATACGAGGAAATTTATTAAGTTTTTGTTCCTCTGATCTATCCATCCATCATTCATGATGGTGCACCTTGTTTCTGCCCAAATGAACAAAACTCAACAATTATAAGCTTGATATCATCAATGCTCTCTAGCAACAAATCTGTCCTAAGGCTCCTAGATGTGGGGGCTTTGAATCGTAGACCTGCAATAGTGACTGCATCAATCATAGATTGCCAATAAGGGCTTCTGGCATAGTTGAAAGGGATGTCGGTATAGTACCAAAAAACAGCAATGGCCTTCCTTGCTTGATTATGGACATTCCTTTTCCAACTCGTTCCATCCAAGTTAGGTTGGGAATCAAGTTGTGTGTGGGGAGCAAAAAAAGTGTATCTTGCTACCTCCAATGCTTAAATTTGTAGGAATGGGAGGAGGAGGAGGAGGTGTCATTTGGTTTTGAGTTTGAATTTGATTTTAGGGCATGTATGGTAAACTTGGGCTCAACTTTGAGGTTTCAATGGAGGGAGGCAACAAGGGCGGTATTAGTAAATGTTTGGAGTCGTGGACACCTCCGGCACTTGCCATTTTTGCATGTATTCTTGCTTTCTTGGCTTTAACCTCATTGAGGGTATCAATGGCCAAGCTAGCGTGGTGTTTAACATTTTGGTCAATTATTTTGCAAGGACCAATGTCATGGTTGGGAATTCGGGCAAGGTGGTATTTGAATCTAAAAATGCTGCCACTACATTCATCTTTGCGAAATTTACATTGAAGCTTAATTGATCCTGGAATCTTTTCACTGTAAGCTCGAGCACAGTCTTTCTCCCCGGGCATTTTCGCTGTTTTGGTTTAATGTTTTGCTGCTTTTTAGGGTTTATTGCTTGTTGTTTAAACTTTATTGTTTGCTGTTATTAAGGGTTTAGTTGCGGCAAGGTAAAAACTGTAATACGTGACAATTTACAGGTTTTATGAGAACAACCTATAGGTTTTATGAAAACAACCTATAGGTTAAGGGGAATGGCTTCTATCTTCTTCAGTGAAGGCTGTCAAAACGCCTGAAGAAAACAACAGCAAAAAAAACCTAAACTTTAAAAACCCTGAAAAACTCCTAAAAGATTCGAAAGGATGTTGCTATAAACCCTAAATAACAAACAACAACTAATAAATGATGAAAACGGTGTGCAGGTTTTCCTCCAAGGCTTAAAAAGAAGTTAAAAGAGGTCTGTAACAATCACTGGTTGAGTAAAACCTTGAAAAAACAGCTGTTTTCACTGCCCTAGATGTCCAGCAACATCTGTGGATGGCRAACAGTAGTCGGTGGGTGCCCTAGATGGGTTGTTTTATCCTTCTTCATTGTTGTTGGTCACTTTCAATGAATCAGCAGAGAAGAAATTCCCTAAAAGAGGGCAAAAAATGACTGAAATGACAGTTTAAGGCACTTTTATAGAGTTCCAGGCATGATCCGAATCATACTCGCGAGTCAAACTTGGCCCAATTCAATCCATAAAATGATATCTGCAAGCCATAACTGCTTCTTTGACCATGACAAACCTCCTTTTCCTTGCACGAGTGAAGTTTTCAGCCTTGGATTCAATTGATCTTTGAGAAGAGTTTAGTTCTTATGTAAAATATGTGCTGGAAATAGTTTCTAAACATTCAAGCATGTGCTGTTTTGGGTTTTGGGCTTGGCTTCTGAAATCAGAACAAGACTTATCCTTTACCCCTTACAGCATTTAGTTTTGTTTTAAGAACTTTTGCTATGCATAATTTACCATTGTATTGGCAAGCTGTGAGAATTTTGCAGATAATGTTTGATTAAATCCTACTCTTGAACATAACTTCAGTGTTTGGTATCTTGCAGAGTTTCTTTCCTGCAATGACAAAAATTATTGGCACTCTTGGACCACAGTCACGATCTGTCAAGGTGATTGAGGGGTGCCTTAAGGCTGGGATGTCTGGTGAGTTTTCCTTCAAACATTCTTTTGTATTTGTGTCTGTTTTGCTATGTTAGAGTTGCTTATTGTTTTGTAGTTTTCTGAGTTTGGATAGAGTTGCAGCAGATGTTAAGTTGGATAGTTCTTCTGCATGGTCCATATGGGACCTGGTATTTGTTTGCTAAACAAGACCTGTATAATGTCTGCATTCTTTGGCAGTTGCTCGTTTTGATTTCTCTGGGGGAGACAACGACTATCACCAAGAAACTCTTGAAAATCTGAAGATTGCTGCAAAAGGAATTCATAAACTTTGTGCTGTAAGTCCAGTTTATTCTTTTAACTGTTGTCCATTAGGACACATTGAATTGCTTCATTACCTATATAGAGAACAATGACTGGTAAACTGTGCTAGTTTCCACAATTCACAAATGCATGGATATTGACATTTTGCATCCTCCCATGGATTTTAGGTTGCAATATGTAATTGATCTAAAGTTATTTTATTTGGTAAGCTTGTCATTTTTTTTTGAGCCACTGTTTTTATAAGAAAATCACAAAGAAGGGAATGACCAAAACCTCTTTTTAGCAGAAGACTTTCAACTTTGCTGGTACTGCCATAGCTATAAAAGTTGCTTATTCACTGTTATACTGATTCAGTTTCTCCTACGGGAAATTATAATAAATATCATCTAGATTCAGTAATTTATAGATTTAATCTTGTCTCTAGGAACACATTTCCTTTTTATTTTACTTTATGATTGTTGATCTAATATGAATATCCTCTGGTATGTAATGCTTTTTGTTATTGTTCCGTTGATTTGGATCTGTTGTTCTCTTTTCTCCTAGTATTTTCACTAATTATGGTGTTCTCAAATTCCAGCAGTACTTTGGTGCTCTCACACACCTAAATTGGAACTAATATTCATTATCTATTGATGCATTCAGTAGTTTTCTTATCTAGCCTCGTAAGAATTTTCCTCGTTTTCAACGTTTTTTAGTGTAAATGGGTTGTTGTTGAGTTTTAATGTGCATCTCAGTGCTCCCTATATATGAAGTTAACTATTCTACACATAACAGATCATGCTGGATACAGTTGGTCCAGAATTGCGAATTTTTAACAGGAGTGAGGAACCTATTGTGCTTGAGATTGATGCGTTTGTGACTCTGACACCAGATCAGACCAAAGAAGCGTCATCCGAAGTCTTGCCAATAAATTATGCTGGGCTTTCCAAGGTATGTATCTGTTAAATTATGAGCTTGATTTCTTATGTGGATTATTTCTTTAACTTCTTCAACACTTTGATTCCACCTTAATACATTTCCTTAATACATTTCAACAGTATAGAATCAAAACTGAATAGCAATAATCATGTAGATATGTAAGTATGCACATCAACAACATATATGCCCTGGGGAAACCCTGTATAGGGAGAAAAATCCCAGCAAACGATATTCCTTTATTGCATTAATAATGTAAGATCACTTACAAATGTCAACCATGAATACTCTACTCTTAAAAAGCTTGCCAAGTTGACTCTGACCTGACAGTGAACTAAGAGACCTTGCTGATATAGATGTATCCGAGTTGTCTTCAAAGACTGAGATACGCTGCCTCTTTAAGTCGCTCTTCCTCGTTCGTCCTAACTTTTGGTTCGACTCACAGAGGTTGTACGTTCCCCTTGGCTTTTGTCAATACCTCACAACACTGGTTGATTCTCCAAATTTCCCTGGCGAGCCTTTGGGTGGCCCATATGGCCTCTCATTGGAGAATGACTGTCGATGCTGCCAAATTTAACAATATCTCCTAGTTTTCCATTTAATTTCCCTTCACATATGAATGCCAAACTGCAAGAACAGATTGCTAATATTGTAATTGAATGTATAATCTCTCTATCTTGTGCTGCTTCTTAGAACCATGTTTAAACCTATTTCTCTATAGAAGTGTTTTGATTACGTGTCACCTAGAACGGGGAAATGGGCTTTGGCTTTCAAAATGGTATGTAGTTTTGAAATAACACTTTCAAAATTTCAAGATAAGGGGAACAACACACACACACATAACATACACATATATGTATGTTAGTATCATGTATATATGTTATTTTCATAATTAAAAAAATATTCGTAAATATATAAGGGGTCACATGTATAACTAAATAGTAGGTTGCTTTGGTAGTCGGTATACACGTGTAATGTGTGAGAACAAGTATACATATGATTTAATAGATTTATTATTATACACACTGTTTTCTTCCTAGGAAAACCTCATGGGATCCCACCGTCTTGCCCAGAATATGGGGATGGAGGGCTGCTCTATTGGAAGCCATGATAGTGGCTGGTAATCTTGAGGGACTTGACTCGAGATGAATATATGAGCGAAGGCGTCTTGGTCAACAACATGCTTTGGGTGGATGGTGTTGATGATTGCAGCTTCATGAGACATTCTCCTGGTCATTCTCCTCTAGACTGAGTTGAGACGATCTGTGAGAAATCCCGTGTGATGGGTGTGTCATACTCCTCTAGACCGAGTTGAGATGACGTGTGTGGTCTCTTGTCGTGCTCTTCTGGATTGAGTTGAGATGACTTGAGATGGTCTCCTGTTGGACTCCTATGGACTTAGTTGAATCGACTTGAGATGGCTCTCCAGATGGTACTCCTATCGACTTAGTTGAGTTGATCTGT